>JARJEC010105535.1:0-10252 GCA_030264575.1 Tachinus sp. AB-2021
TTTGAGTGGATAAAAACTTACTTGCGAGTATAATACTATACTTTATCTACGATTCATATAAATATAAAATTAAAATAAACAAATATTTAAGAAAATTGATAGAATCGACCGTTACTAATTGATAATTCATAATGCAGGATTTGAAATAAATTACTATGTTTTTTATCACAATTTATTTAGTCACACCGTGACTGCAGTTTCGACTGAACCTCAGTCTTCATCAGACGTTACATAAATGAATTAACAAAGAAACTAGACATTATTTATATAAGAAAAAAGGAAAATTCAATCAGATAAGTAGAAAATTGGCATGTGTTAATGGGGGATAGTATAAAATTAAAGGTGGTCAATACACTTTGCTTGTCCCGATTCTATAAGTTAAATGAGTTAACTAACTCTAAAAAATGCCATTTATTAGTTTTTTATTTTCTCATCTTTAGCCTACAAATTCTTTTATATGAAATTTTGTTATAAATTTTATATCTTTCTTGTAAATTAACAAAAAAAAAATTGTTGACATTCTAATGCGTTTTTATAAATTAGGTTGATATTAAAATATTAATCTAAAACTAAGGTAGTTCAATTTAGTTTTGTGTTTTATAATTTTCTATGCTTTTATATGAAATTTTGTTATAAATTTTATAGTTTTCTTGTAAATTAACCAAATTCTTTTTGTTGACATTCTAGTGCGTATTTATAAATTAGGTACCTTAGGTATTAAAATATTGATTCAAAACTAATTTAATTCAATCTTTAGAGTCAAATCACAGTAAAATGAAGAAACCATCTTTCTTCATTTATTATTCTGTTCAAATCGGGGTCGTTTATGCCATTTTTTTAAAGAAAATAGTCCACCACGTGTTGCCAAATTAACAAATCAAAATCAAAATTTTTGGATGTCACAAATAGAGCTTACATCTAACATACTCTCCAAATTTCAACACAATATCATAAAAACCGTTTGTTAAAATCTCAAATTAAAATTTTTGGTATGAGCCAATACTTTTTCCTACATAGGGGGAAAAGTAAAAATATTTAAATTACTGTTTGTACTGTAATTATTGTTTTAGTGTAAATTTGTTATATATTTAATTAGTTTTAAGATAAATATATATATATATATATATATATATATATATATATATATGTTGAATATTGCTATTAATTTGGTCATTCAAGCAAATAACGTTATTATTGTTTTTTATTTCATATATTTTAAATGATTCAACAATTGTCATTTTGTAACCTATCTTTAGTTGCTGTAGGATTTGAGATTGTTATTTTGGTTAAAAGTATGGCTGTGTGTTTTTGTGTGTTTTACGCTCTACCAGTTTGACCGATATAAGCGGTGGAGCAATCATTACAAAAGATTTAATAAATACCAGATTTTTTAAGACTATGTCTCTTTTTCATTATTATTATTATATAGTAAATGTTTTAATGTAGTGTATTTGAGTGGTTTATTAATGTTTTTGTAATATGTAATTTTTCTGTATCAATTTTTCTTGTGGCTTTTAGTAAAGGGAATGAGAGAAATGTTTATTTGTGTTTTTATGAATATGTTTGTTGATGAGTTGATAAGTTCGTTGATAGAAGATAGAGGAAAGTTATTAGTTTTTGCAATTTGTTTGATTATATTAAGCTCATTAGTAGGGTTGGAGTTAGAAAGATGTAAGAAAAAAGCTCTATGTATAAATGAATGAAATGCACAGAATTTAAAAAAGCAGTTATTACAAGGTATGACGGATAGTTCTAGAATTAGTTGGTATTTGTATTGAAGTCTAAATGTGTATTTATTTTTGTTATGGTAAGATCATCAAGGTAGTTTATTTGATTATTCTTTTTAATATCAACTGCAAATTTAATATTTTTGTGTGGTGAACTAATGTAGCTGTGTAAAGCAAAACAAAAAACACCATCTATATATGTAATCTTATTACATAAGGAGATAGTGTTAAGTATTTTAGCTTCAACATTATTAATAAATATATTGGCAAGTAGTATAGAGTTGGAAACAGTCATATATAATGATAGGGATGTTAATAAAAGGTTGATAATATCAAAAGATATTAAAATGTCTATAGGAAGAATATTTATGGAAATTGGATCTTTGTTAATTTTTGATAGTATGATTGGTTAAAATATTTCTTAAAAATTTATCTAATTTATAAGTGAGTAAGTTTATTGTTGGTAGGATAGGTCTGATATTCGTTTATCGTAGTTTGGGCGAACCATAGAGTTTGATTTGTTTGAAGTTGTTATTTTTAATATAATCATTATTAGTATTTTATAATTATAGTCAGTTTGTGTTATAAATATCATGTCGGCCCTTTTTCTGGTATGGTAGTGATAAGGTCGTTATTTTCTTGATGATGTTCTTCAAATTAAGAGCATCTGTGATGATGTGTGATCTGTTTTGTTGAATGATATTTTCTTCACGTTTAAGATTTTTTAGATTTTGTCAAGTTATCGCTGTGACACAGGTTATCTGTGGGTATATTTAGTTGTTCTAGATGGATGTCTAGTTAACTTTGTATTGTTTCTACAAGAAAAATCATATAACCACTCACATTGACTTTGTTTACCAATGTGTAATTAAATACCGATAGAGTAACATATTTTTTAAACTTTTTGTTAATAAAAGTTGCGCAGTTTCAGAAATGTTATGAAATTAAAAAGCTTATACAATTTTAATATATTACACATATTAATTCTATGACTTTTCTTTTTATCAGATTTTAAATTACTATGAAACCAAATTATTACATTAAAATTTTATTTACAAAAGTAATTATTTTTATAAATCTTTATAGACATAATTGCCGGGTTTTTTTAATTTTAAAAATCTTTTTTTTTTTGTTTTAATTATCTATTAAATGTCCATCCTTCCATAATTGTAAATGTAATTCATTAATAAAATTTAAATACGTATATTCACGGTTTTTTACTTTCTTTGTTTTTTATCTAAAATAGCTTCAGTTACGTTTAGTGTGTTAATTTCAATAAATCGTGGTAATTTGATATTTAATTAAGGACGTAGTTGGTGCCAGGGTTAACCAATACAAGTAGCCCTTATGATTTCAGCTTTTAATGCTACTAAACCTAGGCATGTCAGTATAGGCGTCATAAATTTAAATTTAAATTTAGTAGTTTATTAGCTAATTCATTTAAATTTTGAATACATAAGTTGAAGTGAAAACTACACTATAATCATTTTACAAATTTACTATTTGGTGCATTAATTACAATAAAATTGATTATGATTTTTTATTAAAACTTATTGTTTTCTAATAGTCTATTATATAAAATTATTACTTTTTAATTTAAGAAAAAGAAGAGAAAGAGATATTTTAATTTTATATTTAATAATATTTTATATTTATATAAAGTGAAAATACTATTTATTAGAGTTTTTTATTAAAATAATGTTCCACAAAGTAAACCATATACAAATCAATTTTACTAGTTAACGAATTGTTTAACCTAAAATTTGTTTATTATATCTAATTATTAAAAATTAAGTCGCAATAATAACTTATTCAATTTATAATTGCCCATAACTTGTTATGTATATATTCTTAACATAAAATGTGTCTTTTGTTAAAGGTTTTAATTTTAATAACAAACTAATCCATTTTGAATCGAATTCTACAAAATTAAATCAACAATCTAAATTATGCAAACTCGAATATTCTAAATTTCCATTTAAAATGCAACGTTAATTCGCAAATCGAAATTCATTTGATTCGCATTCAAATTAACATCAATTACTTAATTGTAGGAACATTCTCTAATAATAGTATTATTACCTACGCCATAGTCCCACGAATTCTCACCACCTCTTCCAATACGTGGAAAAGGAAATAATCTTTGTTGATTAGATAAACGTTTCGGCTGTTTCATAGCACCTATATTAAAAAAGACACATTACAAAGAATATTTTGTCGTTGCACGCGTCTAATTAAAATTAAATAAACTCACCCCCAGCATTACAAAACACAACAAAATATATAACTATGCAGCTTATTTGAAAACCGTATAAGAAAAACTTATTCATCGTCACAAATATTTTCACGTAACTTAAAACACCGGTATGAATTTATAATAATTACAAATAATTTTGGTTGTTGTTTGAAACAAGTGCGGAGATGTATTAGAGATCATAAATTCAGCGTGCGCTTTTATAGGGGTAGCTTATAAGGACAGCACAATGAGTGTGCGCTAAGCTTTTCTATTCGTGGATCCCGATGCAAATTTTTCCTATCTACGGCGTTGACGTTTGTTAATTTCTAAGGTAAACAGTGTTTAAATTGCAATCAAGTCTTTTAATTCACTCACCGTGATGTACAGGTAAATTGGCAATAGAATTATAATTTAAATGCTAAACAAGTCAATGAAACTATCAGAGGAAATTGCCATGCTTTTTTTATACTTTGCAAACGGGGTAAACAGAAAAGTAGCAAATATTTGTTTTGGTCCAATATATTAGTTTTATGTCTTCACAATTAAAATTTTATTGATGGGCTAGGCTGAACATTTTGCAATAATATCAATACAATTTCATATATTAAATGAATACATAAAATAAAAGTAAATTAAAACATTATGCTTGTAACTTTTTGTCACGTTATTATTATAGTACGCCCTTATAAATAATTTAACTTTATGGCATTTGATTAATACATAAATATATTTAAAATATCTATCGGCGTTCTATACATATTATAATGCTATATTATATTTTCTACCATATTTTATTTAATATTACTTGTTAGTTACTTAGGATTTTGGGCAATCAACTTATAAAAAATATTGTTAAATATTACTTCTGTTCTTTCGTTAAATAAATGTTTTCTTGTAACGTGAGAAATTGTTGTCTGTAGTGGGTGACATGCTCGTATGTCCGTTTTAGTTTTATTGCGTTTATTGTAAAATTAATTTCTATTAATTTTTAAATTAATTATGACAAAATTTGCTCCAGGAAATTTTACATATAATATAAACAAATAAATAAAATTACTTCTTTTAATATGTTAACATAAGGTTCCATGACTGATGCACTTTTAACAAATTGACATAATACTTACTGTTAACGACGCAATGACGACCTAGCAATTTCTAGGATGCAAACCTACCTTTGTACTAAATAGACCTGACGCACAGGTAGAAAATTTTGGCAACTCACAAAAAAAATAATACCAAAAAATGCGATAACTATAAAACAATCAACTTGGTAGTACACACAGAGACGATAGTAAATAAAAGATTTGTAAGTCATAAAAAATATAACGGAAGAACGAATTAATTTTTAAAATAAATGTAAAAATGTTCAATTGCGAATAAAGTCAATTAAAAAAGTATAATTAGAGAAAGACAAAAGTGTTTTTCCATTTCTATAAATGTTCATTAAAGTTCTTCATCACATCTTCATCCAACATTTCAACCAAAACTTTTCTTAATTTACAATAGTGCGTGGTTTGTCAATGTACACTTTTGATTTCAGGCATCCCATCAAGAAGTTTTTTACGCAAACAAAGCATTCTCTCGAGTAAACATTTTCTTCTTAGAACCATTTTTTTTATTTTGAGAAAGTTATATCTGCCTTCTTTTATAATATGACCTAAAAACTTTAGTTTTAGCTTTTTTATTGTTTTAATTTCTTTTAACCTTGTCGGTCCATGAATCGTTTAGTATCCTCTCGTAACAACATTTCTATGTTTTTGATACTTTCTACCTTTTTCGTGCAGTTTAAGACAGTTAATTATTTTATATGTTACTCACTTTTCACTTTATTAGCTCTATGGAAACCACGTAAATTTATATTTACGCGTTATTACTTGTAATTTCGTTGCAACGGTGTTAACTTGTTTTAACACCATTGCAACCATTTAGCATGTTCGCGACCAGCAACAACATAAACATAGTAACACAATTAATAATAAAAAATTACAAAATACAACGGTTTTAGTGCTAAACAAATAAAATAATTTACATTAGCCTTAAGGTAACAGGTTTAACCAACTCAACGATGTGACAAGCTCGCCAGTCATCTCCTCATATCGCCAGTAAAAACCCATTTACTTGGCTAATATTGTAAAATACTATTTCAAAATTATGAAAATAAAATTATACTGAAAACAAACACTATACCAATATCAATTTAAATTAATGCTTTTCATTTAAAATATATTAAATTAATTTAATTATATAATAAAATCTATGTTAAACAATATTCTATATAATAATGAATTTTGCCGCATTTCTAAATGTGGATTGCTGTTAACATAATTATATATTTATAAAAATTATATAATAATTACTACACGTTCATTATAACAAATTAATAAGAATAATTAATAAATTAATAAATAATAATATTGATAATATACTGTTTATTTTCTAATTATCGTTGTGACATATAACTATATAAATAATACTAATAAAATCATTTCAATTGGTATATGTTATAAAGGATTTTTTTGCGAGCAGAAATTATTAATTATATTTTAAGCAAATGTAAATAACTAAATCGTGTTGTATTTTTAAGTATTTTTAAGTTAATAAACATAAATAATAATACAAATAATCGATGGCAATGGCCGTTAATAAGACTGACTTTATTTTAATAAAAGAAAGTATCACTTATTGATATTGTAAAGCATCTGATAAAGCGTCAGAACACCCGTTACTCTATTCACCTTGGTGACAAAATGGTAAACCACATGAAGTTCCAGCTCTAGAAATATTAGTGATAGTGGGACACTTCATTTACCAAGCTCCTCCTTCTTTATAAAAATTACATTTATTAACCGTTGCTAGTTTTAATATTTACTAGGTCATCATCAGACAAATATACAAATAACTATAAATATAAATGAATGACACAGATATCTAACAAAATAATATGAAAATAGAAAGATTAAAATTAATAACAAAGTAAATCACAAAATTTAAATAAATATAAATCTCATGAATTAGTAAATACAAAGACAGAATTAAATATATAAAGATTAAAATTAGTGTATTAGATTATTTCAAATAAAGAAAATCGATAAAAGTCGGGTTGGTCATTAACTAAATCTAATGAGGGATTATTACATTTAACAATTTCTAAGGGTTATGATCAATTTAAAATTTTTCCATTACAACAGTAATATATAATTTTAAGTTTCTCAATGTCGGAAAATGAATGGCAATCTACTATATGCTTTGCAGTACTATCTGGATGGGATTTTTTAAATTAGCTGTAATGTTCTTTGTATCGTTTATCAATTTTTTTTCTGTGTATCCTACTTGCATTACATGTGAAACAAGTCAAACTGTGGATTTTTTTAATTAGACATAATAATAATAATACTTTCAGAGAAACTGTTATTGCAACGTAAAACTATTTGATTTTGCTCCACTTATTTAAAATTATGTGTTCCTAGAAGAAATGTTCTATGTATTGCTATGCTGTAAATTTGTGCTATTTGAATGTAAAATTTAACCTTTTTGAAACTGTGGCCTTTTTTATGCCATGGCAGTTATAATAAATACAAATATAAAAATTTATACTTTTGGGACCCACATATTATATTCACAAGCGATCTCTTTAACTTAAACCTTTTTTATTATTCTGTAAGAATTCCGAATTCGTTAAGATTAAATGACTTCAGACCACTTTACTAATTTCTATCCCATACGGAATAATTGAACGAATGCGGTTTTATATGCCGTAAGATAACAATATTATAAAATCATGGAGAGAATTTATTAAATAGTATTCAAACAGAAATGTTTCCACTTCACTGTGGTTGATTCATTAAATTAAATTACAATTAGTATTATCTAAAGACAGCTTGAATAAACTTACATGAAAATATCTAAATTACTTCCATAAGAGTGAAATTATATGTAACATAGTTTTGTTGCTAATGAAATATTTCTGACCTTTGTGAATTATTTCATTTTATTCATTCATATCTCTGACATATTATATTATTTTGTTACAGCAGTGTTGTATTACATAAAAAATGATGAAGTTATTTTATTTTATTAACATATTTTTATTATTATGCTCTACATTAGAACGTACATATTATCATCGTGGTATATAAAAACCATAGCACTGTCGTGATTTTGATATATTTTTAGTGTAATATCAGGGTGTTAATAAAATCAAATATGTACTGTGGTGAATTTATACGCCGGCCTTTTGACGTGCGGGAACTACTTTGGCAATCGGTCTTGCGCGTCACTATTTGCATTTCTTCCTTTTTTATTGTTATAAATTTCTTTTCGAGGGAAATCACTGGCTAACTTCACATATAACAAAATTCCACACAATTCCGCACAATTCCAAATAGATACACTCGAAAAATTACAAAATTCTAACTAATTACAAAATTTTTTTAAAATCCTTGATAATTGAAAAACATTCTACAAAGAACTCTAACAAATTCTACATGAAACTAGTACTCCACAAAATTCCGCACATTTAAGAAAAATAAAATTCTAAAACAATCCGTAGGCAATCTTTAAAAGTTGATTTGCTCAAAAAACAGAATTAGGTTTTTTAGTTAATTAATTAACTAACTAAACAAATCCGCAAAAATTCTATATAATTTAAAACAATCGCCTGAAAATTTTCAATAAAAAAATTGTTGAATCTTTTGAAATCATTGTGAATTCTTTCTTAGTTATTTACTAAAATATATTTTAATTTTAGGAAATGTGTGGAATTTTGTTGAAATTGTGTATATATTTTTTAGATATTTGAAGAAACCATTTTTGATGAAATTTTGTAAAATTCTGTACAAATTAATTAAAAATTACCTATATTAAAAATATTCTCAATTCTACAAAAAAAATACAAAAATTCCAGAAAAATCTAAACAATTCGACTTGACACAATTCCAAAAGACTGCTTAAAAATTTTATAAAAAAAATTTTAAAAAAAAGTTTGGACTTTTTTTATTTGATTACAAAATTTTTTAAAGAATTCTATGTACGCATACAAAGATCCACAGTAATTATTATTCTTTGAATTTGAGGACCCCGAAAATGTTATAACAACCCCACTGAGGACACAAATGATCTAATAGTGTACCAAATAGTTCTATAAAAAATTAAATATGAACAAAACTGGTAAAAATAATTTATTTCTGTTTTTGACATTTAGAATAATAATAATATTTTTTAATTCTTTATATTATTATATTTATTTATTGCTAACATGTTAGTGCATAATGAATAATAATTCAATGTTATAAAATATACGTGGTGATTTATAATAGGTTTAAATTTTTAACCTATTATAAAAGATACGGTATTAGAAATATATACCCCATCTGTTATTTGAATATGACAAAGATTATATGGTAGATAATATAACCATTAATAAATTCCTAATTGGTTGCCCAGTCAAAAAGCGTGCCAATACTGTTAAATAATTGATTGTAACTTTTTTTTTTGGTTAACATCCCCGATTTGTCATTTATATAAATCGGAGAGTCGGTGAGAGAATGTGACAGTAGTATGAGAATATGGCAGTCATGAGACAAGGAAAATATAGGGTGCCTACTTTTTGTTTTAATATCCATGGTTACCCATGTTTTAGATATTATATATTGAGTGCGAACGTAGAGAGTGACAGAGAAGTGCGCGCGCACTACTACTAAAGCGGTTGCAGAGAGGTATGTGGAGCCAGCTGTTAAGTGAAACTCGATGTATAGTCAAAAAAGACTTGACCGGTCGAAACATGTTTCAAATTCCGTTGCTTACAAAGCTTACTAAGTCTTCTTGCGTACAATATCCTTAAAAATATCGGTCTTGACAAATAATTAAAATTAAAAATGAAAAAGCCTTTTGTGTGTGGTTTGGAAGATTCCGTTGATTTTAATGATAAATATACGTTTTGGAGCAGAAAAACTTTTTATTTCATAATTATGTATTTTTCTGTTTATTCCTATCAATCAGTAACATGAATTCAAGAAAATGAGTCAATAGAACTCTCTGTCATTCTCCGCGCATACGCTCAAAATTTAACATCTACAAATTCTAAAACATGGACAACCATGTATGTGAAAACGAAAAATAGGCAACCTATTATTTTTAATTCTTTGTGTCATGACTGTCATAATCTCTCACCAACTCTTCGATATATATGAATGAAAAATCGGGAAGTTAACCAAAAAAATTAATTAAAATCAATTATTTAACAGCATTGGCACGCGTTTTAGCAAGGCAACCCATTTGAAATTTATTAATG
>JARJEC010105547.1:0-19024 GCA_030264575.1 Tachinus sp. AB-2021
AAGTCATTGTAAATATTTTTCTGTACATTAAAAAAAAGAAAATGAAAATCGAATCAATAGCAGTAAAATCATCATAAAAGTAATTTGCTGGATTTTCGCCATTGGAACTTATGGCAAGTAATTAAAAAAAATCAACCTAATATATGCAAATGCATATATAATGGTTTGAAATATATTATTACCATACATATATTTCGTCAGGACAAAAAATAAATTTTACCTTCTGATTAAATTAAAAATACCTACTGTCACTTCGTATTAACTCTAAACAATTTTGTGAATGCTATTATCAGTATTTAATGCATAAATCGATAGACAAATCATGTTAACTCACAATTTAAAAAAGCAAACACGTAGTTTGGCTCAATTAATTTTTTAATTGACTATTGCAAAACATATTTTATCTATTTCGCAAGAATTACAACATGTAATGAAAATTTCGAAATAAATTATCATAAATTGGTGATAATTTTAAATTATATAAGCACAACAAAGTTAAATCAAATAGAACGCATAGAATCATGTTTTGGAAAATATCGATTTTGATTGCGCTATCCTATTTAAGCCAAGTAAGTACTCATTTAAGCCAGTAACATATTTTTTACAATCATTATTAAAACTTGTTTTTGTAGGGATATGCGGACGTTGAGACCTTTGACATTAACAAAGAATTTGAATTGATAAAAACCAAATCTGAATCAAAAATTGATGAAGTTAATGCAGCTCAGAAACTTATTGAACAGAAAGCTAAAGAAAGGGTACAAGAAAATACTATCAAAATAAATGAATTATTTTCAACTTATAATAAAATAATCGATGAATTAAAATCTGACAGAACAATCCGTGCTTATAGATGTGCAAACAAAGCCAATTCATCTTTGCGTAAATCTAAGTTTATGCAAGAAACTAGATACTCTAACTGTATTTCAGATACTGCTAGAGTCACTAGAAGATTAGCACGACTGACCTCTTATAATTATTACAGAATGATTGCTGTTTATAAATATTACGTGCAAAAATCAAATTATTGTATTACAGACGAATGCCGTGAAAATGTTCAAAAGAAAGTCGAAGAAGATATAACTGAACGTGACGCAAAACTTTCTGAAACCTCTGATAGTATAATTGCTGCTGCTAATAATATAAATGACTCTTATGATAAATGCTCAATCGATTTTGAAGAATTAACTAAAGATTTAGAAACAATTATTGGACAGAGTCAATTATGTTATAAATAAAAAATATAATACAATTATTGTATTAAAAATATTGCTATTAATAAACTGAAATTATTATTATCTCTACTACCGTCAGAAATTGTTATATTTTTAATTAAATTATATAGAACTCGATATGAGAAAATAATAAAATCATTTTAAACGTAAAATAATCAATCACATTGTACGTATTTGTAATAGTTATTATTATTTGTAAGGCCAGACAGCAAAGATTATTTCGATCGTGGTTAACACAACATTTTTAGACAGCTCTAGTTTTACATTTAATTGATTTATATGTTATGTAGCAACCACGACACTGGCAATTTTAAAATACCCTTTCCGGCCGCAAAATGCAGCCGAAAAGTGTGTTGCACTACTAAATTGTAAATTTCAGTTACATTAATTACATCTTCAAGTTTCTGGATGCAAATGCGTTCATCAATTTCAAAAATTTTACAAAATTTTTGTCACACATTTTAACAACCTATTAGTCAGAATTATAAGCAATTAATTTTGTTATGCACTACTCCCGGAAATTCATATAATTAATAATAAATATTATTATTATTATTAGTATTATTAATCATTTTTTTATTATTTATTTTATCATATAATTGTCTGTTTTATATATTACAACCATCATGTCCCAAAATAAATTTTTCGAACAAGTACCATAAAGTCCAATGCCTAGCAACTGTAATGAAATGTAATACTATGCTATCAATTAAACAAAAAATGTCATTATAGAGATTATTTTAAATATGTACATTTTTTTATTGTATCTGGTCATAATCAATCCCTTAAGGAAACCAAGTGGGCCAAACCAAAAGAAACTTAAAAAACGATATACGCAATCTACAAACTAAATCAAAGTATAATTCATTTGCGAACTATTTTCTATATATTAATCATACGTTTTCAGACATCAATAATCTTAAATCTCACATACTTGTTCAAAAAACCTTAAACTAAATGATTTAGAATCTGTCAAAATTTATAAAAATATCTGTAACCCCCTCGTTAATTTATTAAACAATCAGATTTAAATCAATATAGTTTCCCACTCTTTAGTATTAAGTAGTATTTTATATTGTTTAGATTATTTGGTTTGTTTACTGTATTCAAAATTTTAATTTAATTTTTATTTCATTTTGTTTTAAATCCTTAAAACTCACCCACCTTAACCTTTGTGTTCTATACTGTGTACATTTTATCAGGTTTCAATTCTTTTGTATAGCTTTGTAATTACCTGTCCGTAAACTACACACCGACAAATAATGTATGTGGTTAAAAAGGTTGTATATATTCTTTGTTAGATTAGGTTACCTAAAATTATTTATTTATTTTATTTGATTTTATTGAAGGTGAGTCACGGTATTTGTCTTTTACTTCCAAAATATGTTACTTGTGTATCCGTGTTATGCCAATCATTTAATTGTTTTTTAGTACTGAAGACGTTTCGGGACTATACGTCCTATAGTCCCGAATCGTTTACGAAAATAAAAATTAAATTAATATTTAATGATTATATTTTTAAATAAAACTGTTTATGTTTAATCCTGTGTGCTGCTAAACCCATATGTATGGAATTAAATTAAAGGATGTCGACTACATTTAAATTGTAATTCCTGTTTTTTATTTATTTATTTCTTAAAATGAGATATAATTATTAAGTATTTTATAAAAACGCATTTTTCTGTTATTTTCGAAATTAAAAAGGATTTTTAAAATTTTCAAAGTACATCTGAATTAGCACAAAAACGGCATGCCTTTGTCCATTTAACCGACTTTCTATCTTTATTAATAACACAGATACCCATGTTAAGCTATTCAATTTGGGACACCCTGTAAAGATATACAGTGTGCTTTTATTATATTTTGCCACAATAATGTTAGATATTTTCACAAAAATTCGGACGCAATTTGGCTTTTATAGCTCTCGGGCCATAAAGTTGCCCAATTACAGGGACACAAGCCACACAGTTCAAATAGATCTCAATGCAGATATAAAAATTATGTATATCTATCGGTTTATTTAATTCTTGGTTGATTATTTTTGAAACAAAATTTGTGAAATAAATAAAAGTAATGAAAAAAATAATCTATAAAACAATCTGAAAATTATCGCTATTGTTTAGACCTAAATTAAGTCAACAACAGTTTAGTTATACTTTACTGGATATGTAGCACAAAATTTACATATTTTTTTCGTGTACTGTGAGAACTAATGTTAGTGCATAAATTAAGCAGCTTTAAGGAAGCGAGCTTATACAATAAAAAGGGGGACTAGCTTTAATGTAGGATATGTAAATTTTGGCATTGTCAGTAAAAATAGGAAATAAGGCTCATGCAACAAGAAATATAGCTCATGCTACTAATTAATTAGATTACATTTGCTCTCAATATTATATTCATTTTTGATAAAATAGTTTTATTTATTTCTAAGTTATAATATAAAAAATTAATAAATAATAATTTTCATTATATGCACATTTGTATATTTTATTAAAAATGTTACAAGTTTTCTCCGTTACCGCTTTTTTGACCGGTACTGAATTTTATCGCCGTGAGGTGGCGCTATTATGTTTTTTCTTTATAGCAGTTTTAAAAATAGCTACAGATTTGTTATTATCTTTGAAACTAAAACGCACTTAAAAGATTAACATTCGTTTATACAGGTTACTTTAGAATTCCAACAATCGTAAAAAATCAAAATTTTAAAATTCTACTAGAACAATAATTTTGTTAAATTTTTATTGAACTAAAATCAAGATTGTCATTTTGTGGAATATATAGTTACAAATAAATAATTTAATAATTAAAGGCATTGTTTAGGGTTTACCGGACTTGTAATAAAATTAAAATGCACTTTCCTTGCTCGCAAATAAGTAGTAAAATGTCACAGATATTACTATTTTCTGAAAATATTATTACATATTTGTATGCCGAAGAAGCATATTTGACGCGTTATTAATTATTATAATAAGTTGCTGAGGACAACCAGCAACGTGTTTATAGTGTTTTAATATAAAATACAAAACGTAGGTAAATTATTTCTTCGAAATTGAAATATTGCAATAAATGCCAACAACTCCGTTTTTGTCTATTTAATTTTTTGCAAAAACAAACGGCCGTATACTTAAATAGTGCCTTAGTAAGTAATATTCAAAACTGATTTATTGAAATTATAAAAATGCAGAGTTTTCAAATTTTCTAAATAGTTGATTGTTGATATGATTGGACAACATTGCTTTTTCAACACTTTTAATAATTTTATTAAAAGATAATAAATAATAAATTAAATTTATTATTTACATTACATTTCAATCCAAATAATTAATATTAAAAGATAATAAATAATAAATTAAATTTATTATTTACATTACATTTCAATCCAAATAATTAATTTTAATGAATGTTTTCGTCTATTATATGCAGAGTGCATGCTTTTAGAAAGCTTTTATCTTCCCTATCTGTTGAAATTTAGCAATTTTCACGCTTATGTGAAATCCAAGCAGTAAAGTGCTTCTTAATGTGAATTTATTCCCTTAGTATATTTTTATAAACTATTTTCAACATTCAAAGCTTCATCATTTGCGTCAAACAAATTAAATTTTTAACAATATATTTTATAAAGTTATGCAACAACATTCAATAAAATATATGTGTAAAGTTAAACTAAATAAATATTCCACTTTGCAGAATTTTGTTATGCAGTTTTACAAATTAATTTAATTAATAATTTTATTAAATATAAAAAAAAATTACTGCGCAGAATATTAATAATTTTTAATTTAACTAAAACCTACACTCGACTTTATAATTGCACACATTTCATCATTTTATGTTGAATTTCAATGTGTATTAAACAAAATAAATAAAATTTATTACATTTATAAGTTCTTTTAATTATTTATATTTTTATTATTATTTAATACATATTTTATGTAAGTAGTTCCATACAGATTAAATTTATTTTTGAAAATCGTAAAAACGAAACAAGAAAAATAACAAAACAGATTAAAATATTGTTTTTAAAACAATACATAGTTTCTTGTTAAAATTGTATCACATTGAACTTAAAACCATCATTATAAAAATGTCTAATGCTTACGCAAATGGGTGCAGTATGTAACAACATGCATATGACATTTCATCAAATATGTGGTTTCTGGTTTGGAGGGTTGTTTATTCGAAGCAGCAACATGCGCGCATTTTCTACATCTTTATTAAATTATAATTAAATATAATTCTCTCCAGATTGATAAATACAGAGATCTTACAAAAATATGTATACTTGCTTAAAAAATAAAATAGAAAATTGCAGTAAAGTGAAATATTTAAAAATTATATAAAAGATAATGATATTTATATTTTGTTTTTATACAGAATTTTGCGTCCGTGAAAAAATTGTCACGAGCGTTTCCAGATAATTGAAAAAATACAATATTGTTATTATTTGGGGATATGTCAACAATTTAATTTAAAATACTCTTGTTTGCGTAACATTTACTGAAATTTAAAACACAGTAAAGAGAAGAAAAGATAAACATGGAAAAAAACAAAACTAAACAAAGAAGACCAAGAACTATGCTTATCAAGAAAAAATGATGTAAGAATAAAACAGAATAGAAAAAAGACAGAAACAATAGTATCAAGTAAAATTGCAAAGATGGAACACAGAAAAAAACCGTTCAGTAAAAGCAGATTGACGGAGTTTTCTTAACAATTTACAAATGATTTTATATCCACATTGATGGTAAAATTTTAGAGATGGTAAGAATAGAATTGACAATTTATAGACACAAAAAAAATTATAAATGAAGATTCAACAATTGTACTTGTTATTCTATGTCTATCAAAGGGGCTTCATTTGAAATTACATAAAGTTTATATTAAAACAGAGATACAAGATACGGGGATACGATACGATTGTGCAGGTTGTGGGATGTGGGTGAGTAGAGATGAACCGGGGACAGCATGTCTTGCAGATTGGCTGTGTGAATTTCTTAAAGCAAAACACAAATTTCGGAACTTAAACACAACTTACTGTAATCTCGTCAAACATTGCATTGTTTAAGTTCTGTAATGTTTTAATTATCTTTACTAATTATGATTTATATTCTTTCTGTTCTGTTATTATACACGAGTAAATATTGTTGCTCAGATTAAGGTTATAAATAATATCATTATATTTCGATAAGGTCACTTTACAAATATTGAGTTATTCTACTTATAATAATACCAAAAGAAAAAAATATATTTTTTATTATTAAATATATTAATTTATTAATTTTAAAAATAATCATGTTTAATCATAGTTATCGGTTGATATAGCTATTTTTTATTGTTTACAACAAATGATTCGGGATTTTTTTAATAGAGCTTGTAACAAAAAATGATTAAGATAATATTAACTCTTAATTTGTTTGACAATATAATACGAGTATTAAATAATAATTTTAAATTATTTTAGGTTGCTCTAATAATTATTCTGGTGCTTGTCAAATTTAAAAATCGGTGATGTACATAACTCTGGGGCTTATTTACTTGATATCAGATATCAAGACCGACATTTCAGGGAGCTTTACAGATATAAAGAAAAAAATTCTATCAACGTTGAGGAGTTGTATAGAAAATACATTTCTCTGCAACCAAAGAAATTATCAGAGAAGAAGAAGAAGAAGAAAAAGAAGAAGAAGAGACAGACTGCATCTACTTTATTTGAAAAAATGAAGTACTTCTCAACCTATTGAAATTAACACATTGCTAAAAGTTCATTTAAAAGTTGTATTGTTTTTGAATTTAGCAAACCCGGAAGCTTTTAATGGCCACTTTATGAAGCATACTTTATCAACTTTATTGGCTAATAAAGGTGCTAATTTTACAACTATCAAGCGGCATGATGAGTGGAGCCATAGCAGAAAGCAATAATATGAAATCAATAAAGAGAAATAAGAAGTCATCAATAATTTATTACAAAATTGATTGTACAAGCAAAATATTTATTAATATAAATGTAAATAATAATAAGTAAATTAAATTTGATTAAATTCCATATTTGTTATTATAACAAAATAGATGAAGTTACTTCTACTGAATAATAGGTAACTTTATACCATTAAAAAGTTTAAATAAACGTCCAGTTATACGATGATTGATTGTCGATAAAATAATGTATTGTTTTCTTTATTATTTATAAAGTCAGAGTGCGTGGTTATACGATTAAAAGATAAAAGGGCAATCAGTATTACAATGAGAATCTCGCCATCAAATCAAGACAAGATTAAGTAAAATATTCAAAATCAATGATCCAATTTTATGTTGTTTCAAACAGGACAAATTCAAAGTGCTCATCCGTACACCAAGTAATTTCTGCATCGCATGGAAGTTGAAGAAAAGACTAATTGAGTCACATGTTTAGTGATACCTCAAGTATTAATAAGAGTGAGATATGAACGATTAATTTTAGTTAAGATATATAGAATAAAATAATATTAATTCAATGTATTTTAAACACAAAAAACGTTGTCATTTACAGAAATATTCTTTATAAATTAAAGAAATGTTGCTCTATTATTAAAATTGACGAAGCTATTACACAATAAAATAGAACTAATGCATGTATTATAGCTGAACAGGAAATAAACGTTGATAAATATGAAGCATTTTTTGTACAACGAGTAAAGTTGCAAAGTTAATCGAATTGCATCCTTGAATTCCCCTAATCTGCTTCTTTACACTCCAATACATTTTACCCACAACCGCATCATATTTATTAACTGTATCAGAAAATACGATCTTTATTGTGAAAAATCTAGGAAAAGAACAAGCGCAGTAAGCGTACAGATAAATTCAAAGCTTCTTTTCAAATAATTGATACGATAAAATATGAGACTTTACTATTATTATCTATCTTATAAATGTGCTGTTTTGACAAAAAATATAACAAAAACTTAAATAAAATCTATCTCTTGGAAACCTATAAGAACTATATTATTATATCAACTCAAAAGTTAATTGTTAAAGTGAGTTTGAAAACATACATTATATATATACATATTTAACGGCAACTAAAACTGTCCGCATGCATTCAAATCGTGACCCAGACCCTTATGCACTGCAACACTTTGTTTCCATTTAAATAACCAATAGTTGAACATGTCCTTCAGAAGGTTTGAAATATCAGTTGGTTGCGCACCTGTTGGAGTAGTGTCAATAACCCGACCGAGTATTACGTTTTAAAGCACACGAAATTTTATACAAAGGAAGTAATCATAATTATCCAAAAAGAATTCCTGGTGTTATATTATGCTTTTCTAAATACTGTTAACCTGAAGTTAAATATAAGAGAGCAACAATTTGACAATAAAATTATATAAATTAGTGCATCACTATATATAAAGTAATGTTTTTTCGGAGAAAATTATGATAAAAATACAAGTCAAATAAAAACAAAGCAAGGACGGAAATAATTTTATCGGCTTTGCAAATCCGCGTGCTGTGTAAATATTTTATTTTTAAACTGCACATTACAAGCTGTACTTGCACACATTCATGCCGATTTATGTAACTAATATAGTGTTTACTATAAGTAGCTCGCGGACATAAATCTAATAAGATTTACTGACCTTATTTTATGTGAGATAATGAAGGAAGAAGCGTGCAAAACAATTTACCACATAAAGTTAAGTAGAGCGTTACTTGAATAAGATATAAAGCACCTTTGAATGAATGCACTAAATGATGAGCATTAAATGACATGAATGTCTTTCCGAGTCATTGTAAAAAAGTATAGAAAAAACATTCTATCAGTCATAAAACCTATTTTAATTTAAAAGTAAATGAAAGGAATTAATAGAAAATGAATTAGTAAGATAAAAAATAATTAAAAGATATATACTTTTGTTCGTTTTGAAACACAAATATGTAATTAGATTTTGTAAATACCATCTAAAATTATTTTGTTGGCCAATGTCCAATATTTCATTTTAAATAAATTTTTTTTGATTGATCTAAACTATGTTTTTGTTACAAATTTGATGAAAAATATTTTAGACAAAAATCACCGGAACAATTTTATTACTTTTTTACGAGGAAATTATTATAAATAATTCTAGCGACTGCTCAGTTATTTATCTCAAAATTTTTAGATAGTTTAGTATCATTTTAATAATTTTTAACATAGTAATAAAATAATAATAAAGAATTATAAGATTTTTCCAGTTTTTTTTTAATCTTGGTGACATTATTCTAAATCTTTTTTTTTTTAATAAAATATTAGAAAAATTAGTTTGAAAAAGTTAACAATTTTATATTTTACATTACTCTATAAACAATTCGCAAACTCAAAATTCAAATAAAATAGAAATTATTTTTTATTATTCTACAAACAAATAAAATGCGCGGTTGTGAAGCAGAACTGAGGTTTTTAAAAAGAAAAAAATAACTTTTCATTCTTGTTGCCTAAATAACAATTTTCACATTAAATCATAAAGCTCCTTTCACAGCCAGAGTGCCACTCATAATTTCCTTATTTACTAATTTTAATTTTGTTGAACATTCATCAAAACTATCAAATAGCTGTTTACAAACTACCGTATAAATGCATCAAATTTTTTATTTAAAAGTTGTAACCTAACCTAACTTCTTGGACTGCATACCATCTTCTTAAGAAGTATGTGGAATTTGTACTTCAATTCATTTTTCTTTCTCTTTGTTTCTTTATGTTTTACATCATTGCCCCTTAGTATGCCGATGGCTTGTGATAACGTGATGAGACCAACCGCTTATGAGATGACTTCCGAACCACCAGTGGGAAGAAAGCGGGATTAAAATTCCTACAAACCTACAACCTTTAGTTTGTTAGGCTAGTACTTTACAACTGAATTATTCACAATTTTGACATATGGAATTTAACTGTCTATTAAATCACCGTCAAGATTATATTTATTTATCTTAAACTAACCTTACGGGACAAAACTCTAGAGTATGGTCTGTTGTTTTGTCATATTTTTCTTTCTACACTTCTCGCAATCCTTCAATTTATCTTATTGAACATCCCCGCCAAGGTCCTAAGCGAACTCCTACAATGTTTGTTTTAACTTAGCTTTGCGTAACCTTTTACAAGAATAATTCAACTTTTATTTAGGTAAGCACTAACGCATAATTCTAATCCAATTTATATTAAATTCATGTAAACTTTTACAATGGTTTTGGTTTACAAACAGTAGTTGGTTGTAATCCGTAACTTCTATTTTTTAGTTATTTAATATTATCAACTGGTTCAAAATAAATTAAAACAACATTTTTTGTGCAAAAAAAAGTTAAAGTAAGTGGTTGTGTTTGCAAATTAAGTTTTGTATGACATTGCAAACATCTAAATGTAGTAGAATTACAAAATAATATTAAAACCAATATAATAAACATTAAAAGCTACAAAAAATGTTATACAAATAGCTCAGCTCAAAAATGAGTTGTTACCTATATATATATATATATATATATATATAAAAGATTATTTTTAACATAAAGTTTGGTTGCGTTTTACTTGTTAATTTATAAGTTCACGATAGTAACGCATTATTTGATTAGAATTCCTTTATCTTTGATGTGTCAATTAAAAATAATTTTATCTTTAAAATCTGTAAAAAATACTATTTGTTTGCTAATGTACCAGATTTTATAACTGCAGTAATAACAAAGTTAGCAATCGTGAATGGATAAGTTGGGACGTCACCCAGCATATTTTAGTTTATTAGTAGTACTGTTTTTGAACTAGAAAGCCTTCTGTAAAGTTTTCAAATTTTCACATATTTAACAAATGAGTTTGAAAAAATTGTATACCAAAGGTCACCTACCACTAGGCATTTTGCAGAATCTATTCATTGCCCATTTTAGATATAAAAATTAAAAACTTAAAAGCACATTTGCACTATGTTATAAATTATTTTTGTGTTGAAACAATGCTAAAAGTAATTTTGGAGATATTTTGTTTTTTGTTGAAATAATTATGTTTGTTGATTCCCTTAAAAATATTGTGGTTATAAGGAATATTAAATTAAAACGTTACATTTGAGTAGTTCAATAAGTATGAATTATCTAACAACTTTCATCGACAAATTAGAACCATAAACAAATTAAATATGCAGAACTTGCTTTCCAGATGTTTTTACATCATCAATCATTATTTTTTAAATATGCATATCTTTCACAACTGTTATTTCAATTTGCAAAGCTAAATTTCTCAAGATTTTATATATTTTTTTTTAGAAACGACGATCATACAATATTATCCAATATAATTAACGAGACTCCACTATATTTCCGATTCAATTTTTAGTTTATTGTTAATTCTGCAAACAATATATAACATACAAGTAAAACTTTTATTGCATTTTTTAATTAAATTTTGATTAATCACTAAATTTAAATTTATTATACCTTTCAAATTAAAAAAGTGAGTCTACTTCTACGATCAGATTAGATTTGTCAAAATAACCTGAAACAACATAATATAAATATATCAGACGGCAGTGCTTCCTAAAATTGATTATGTAATGACAATTAATTTAATTAATCATTTTATATTATATTTATTTTACATTTATTTATTTTTATATATATAGTACGCCTATAGATATATTAGCTATACGGCATTTTCAAAAATATCAATTATAAAAATGTTAATACTAAAAAAATAATCAATAAGTTAAAATATTATTAAATATATTTAGTTTAATTTATTGGCGCCAAATTTGATATTAAAAAAATATTTATCAAATACAATATAGTATCAATTAATAAATGTTTTAGTAACTTTTTTTTCTGCAAACGTCAAAGACGATTTTACGCATCATCATCGCTACGCAAACTGCAGCATTTTTCACCGCAAAAAAATGTATTTTCACTGTTAACAATGAATCCATATTTTCGTGCACGACAATATTATAATACACCCATATGTGCGTTTTTTCAACTATATTAATATGTATTATTCATACATGCAGTGACCAATCGTTAATCACAAGGGATTTATATTTAATGACTCAATATTATACTGCAATACCTATATCATATCAATTTTTAAATAGTTAATTATTAATTTTGAGTTGTGAATTGATCACAAGCATGAAGCATGGTGCGCGAAAAAATGTGGAGTATGCATTAGTTCTGTCACTTATTGCGTTATAAATGAAACCATATTGAACAGAATTTTTATATTTTTTCCGCCAATTTTGCAGTTTTCATAACTACAAACAAAAAATGACATAAATAGTGACAGATATAATCTGGAAAATGGATTTGATCGATCAGACATAAATATCATCATACATTACAAAACCAAGAAATATTGTAAATACTAATTAACAAGTATTGTTATTTACGTATATACAAAATTATTTAAAATTGTATCTATTTTTAATAAACTAACTAAATGTTGAATTAACAATCGGATGCAGCAAAAATTTTTATTAAACATGTTTTTGGCTTTCTATTGATAGGTAAAGTTATTTGTATTTTATTAAACACCACTTTCTAATATGACGTGCCCATAGTCTAACATGATTTTGGTAGTTTGTACTGCATAGTTTCGGGAGCTCCAAATAAATACCTGAGAACTTCAGTACCCTGGAGTCGCCTATTTTACCATGGCATTTTAACATGTATTCTTAAAAATGCTCAAGATTAACGAATGTAAATAAAAATATTATTTATTAATTATTACATAGTTATATAGTAATAGAACAAAAGTAGCCGACGTTTTCAGGTTTTGCGTATTTACTATTTCAACCTTCCAATATGATCTGATATTAATATTTTGAGCATGTCAACTTCTTCAAGATTAGGATTGCTAATCTAACGGTAACTTTTGCTGTATTCTCCATATTCAACATTTTACAATAAAAAAGTCATTAGAAGATTGTCGTAGACAATGTATAGTATTTTACTCCCTTCGGTTCATGTCGTAAACATCATCCTCATAAATAATAGCTATGACTATATGCTTGTTGAATAATATATTATTTTTTCACTGTAATCAATGATTCTTTACCCTTGTAGAAAAAAGTTGTTTGAATTTCGTTGCAAAATTCGTGTTTAATGGCAGGTTCAACATTAGTTGTCTCAGCAAAAATTAACATTCTCACGCACTCATTTTGCGACTTAATACAAAAATAACATTTTTCTTTAAATTCGGTTTTAGAAGTTTGACATTTTTTGAAAACACTCCCTAAAGAAATTTTTATTGATACAATTTATCAGGAAATACTATTCTTTTAAATAAAATAAGTAAAAGAAAATAGAATAAATTCTCGAATTTGTAAAAAACAATGCAGACAAGAGAAAAACAGATAAACTAAGAAATATTGCATATATTAAAAATGCTATTTATTATAAATATATTTTTATTTGAATAATGACTTATGTTGTACTTAAAAAGTTACTATGAATATTTGGATCAAAAATTTTTTTATAAAATTTGGCTAGTGTTTACGTCACCTAAGATGATTTATCTATTCGATTATTAGTACCACTGAAATATGTAATCTTTTAATTAATCTCTCTATTTTAGTATTGCAGTTTAACAGCGGAATAATTTCTATTTTCATGTTGTCTGGATGCCATCCGGTATTTCTATCTCACACTATATAACATGTTGGCTGAGAGAACGCAGTGATGAAAATTTAAAAATGAAAAATACATACAAGTATTTATTTGAAAAATAATTAAAAATATGAATTATGGAATAGTTAAAAATATTGATAAATGTACTATTTCAAATGACTACTAATCAAAATTGTTGTAATTAATTTGTTATTCTAGTCATGTCAAGTACTAAATGCTTTTCGGTTTGAAATTTGTGCTGATAAGAATATACGCAATGTAATAATTCCTAAGAGAAATACGAAACTCGGTCGTTGAATCGCACGATTCAACGAATTACCTCAGAAAAGGCAAATTTTAAGGTTTTATTATTCATAAAGTTTTGCGACAAGCACTTAGATGAAAAAAATACAAAGCATTTCAAGCTTTTACAAATTAGCAATAAAAATGTACATGTAATTTTGTACATTCAAATAGTTGTAGTGTGATTGTATTATAGTTGAAAATTCATGAATGAAATTTACATAAAAATAGTTTCCTTTGTACTTATTGCTAATTTCACTACAAAATGTTATTTCAATGTTTTTAAATAAAGCGGTTGCTTTATTATCCAATTACGTAATTTCATTAAGTTCAACATTTTACTGTAGATTATCTTTAGTTTTAATTTTCATCAACAAAAAAATAATTAAATAAAATGCTACATTATTTTAAGGTGTGGTGTTTATGTCTTCAATATTTCATTTCCAAATCGCGCTGTTTGCATTTAACTGATCTGTCTTCAACTAACCTAACTTAACGTTGCTCTATCTAACCAAACCTATACAAACCAGTTCTCATAGACGATGGTATCGTTCTTGTTTGTCAACCTTTTTGCTTCGACATTTTCCAGTTTCTTGGGAATGCACTGTTTTGTCTAACCTAACCTAACTATACCTCAGCTAACCTAGCCAATCATACTATATAAACCTTAACACACCAGTTGGCAGAGATGATACTTTAATTTACACATATATCTTTGTTTTGTAAATGTTTTACACAGTAGAAGTAAAACCTTTACTTCTATTATAATATAATTATACTAAAAATTAAATGTCGGTGTAATATTTTTTGTTTATGCATTCTCATTCGTCACTGCCTGACCCCACCCGTTACCCTTAATTAAAAAATATTTAGCTATATCTTGTTTGTACATTCTGTAGAATAAAATCAACTGAGAATACTATTTTCTAATGCATATATAAGCATTACTGCTCAAATATAATCCACATACAAAACAAAACAAATTATCCAATGAGCTTGTTTAAAATAAAATATTTATTATTATTATTATTATTATACAAATATGGCGGAAAAATTTACATTGCCGCGCCATCAAATTTAGAGTTGCATAACAACATGAACAGTGAATAATAGCATAATATTTTATTAACGCGTGGGAAAAGCTGTCCAACTTATATTCGTAATATTTATTAAATATAAAATAAATATAATTCTTTAAATTTATTTGATGGAATAATGTATACATATAACTGCCGTAATGGTTAATAAATAAAGTTATATAAATATAATAGATATTACCTTTACGTAGATAATTTATAACATTAAAACCATTTTTGATAAATGGATTGCTTACCTGAAACAAAAAAAAACATATTTTAAAAACATATTTACTTTTGCAAGAAAGAGTATCATATGCAGTAATGGAAGCAAATCAAAATTATTCAAATATAAGTGCAGGCAAACCAAACCAAATAAAGACAATTACGTTGAAGTAATTATTTGGTATGTTAATAAGATAAATTAAATAAAATACTATTCTTATATACTAATACTCTTCTTGGACAATAATTATTTTTAATATTAAATAAAATTATGTGTCAATTTTGTTTATAAATTTTAAAATAAATATCTTGCTTTTTGTAAATTAAAATTAAATTTTATTAATTAAAAATAGACATAGCAAACCTGCACGTATGCAGCTTATTTTCTATAAGTACGTTTAATTACATACATACGTTCTGCCCAATCGACCAAGGTAGGAGGAGTGTTCATTTATGAAGCAAGATATCAACAAAATTTAGCATACAATATTTAATTTATGAACATGATGAACTGTCGTAAATTGATATATAAATTTTAATTTAACACCAGCTTAATTTAATAATATAATTTTATTTAAGCCGATTTATATCGACGCATTAAACGTAATCAAAATTTAATAACATTTTCTTGCACAGTAAAAAAAAATATATTATTTAGTATCATCGTTAATCGCATTATTGTCAATAAAATTTAGCAATATTCTCCCGGTTATGGCGTATTATATTCTTATAATTAAAATTAGATGTTTAATCACATTATAAAAAACAGTATCTAACAAAAAAAATTACTTCATTAAAACTAATTAAAACAATATTTAACGATTCGTACTAGGTATAAATACTCACGTTAGTATCACAAATTGATAATAACATTTGCGTAAATACAAAAAAAAATATATCCATAAAAAAGGATTTATTAAAAATGATAAATGTTAAAACAATAACTAGGTAAAGATTATTTTAATGGTGGGTCTTCATTTGCAACATAACAGCGTACCAAACCATGTTCAGTTCTAATATGGACGTGTCTACAAATATAGTAACATATAGGTGCTTGCAATCTGATCGCAATCATCTGCAGAGTGCTGTTTACTTTTACAAAATTATTAAATATACAAGAAAAAAAACCGATAATCAGTGTAACGACTTGGTATATTTAGTCAGAAGTTATGAGCTTTGGTTATGACTAGATTTCGGATTAAATGCACTATCAAAATGCTGCAATATGCATGCAAATATGCACTAAACAATGCAAAAATATAAACAAAATATGTACTATCAAAAAACACAACACAACTTGCTTTGAGTTCAAATTTTAATATTCAATTAACATTTGGAAATTACAATAACATTTAAAACCAATTTTTATAGCAGTAAACTATGATATTTCTACATCTACCGACTTCACAGGGCAAAATTTAAAATTGGGTGCTATATCCCCCAATATCCCTTCAGGTAAGCTTTCGGCTGTACTATTAACAAAAGCATTAATTTGCGTTTGCTTTTTTAAGTAAAAACAGCGACCAATTTATACGGACATTTTTTAAATTGTGTAGGCAAGTTTGTAAATTAGTTTATTCATTTCACCTGTAATTGAAATGCTATTCTACATAAGAACATTTTTTTAATAGCATGAATTTATACCCTAAAGAATTTGTTTAATTTTCAATATTACAATGAACACGATATTATCTATGCTTCGTTCATTTTTTATTGAAAACATAAATTGCATAATAAATATATAAGAAGTCATCCTTTGATGCCCAATTATGCAGTAAAAACGAGAAAGTACAATAATATGCAACAACGTTGCAAAAAGTAAGTTATATGCAAATATGCAAATGCATACTTGTCCGATGTCTAGTAATTACTAATAACCAAAGCTGGGAATTATATGCACTAAAAAATTTAAAAATATGAGCATATATATGCACGCAAGTTTGCCAAAATGCACTAATTGTGCAAATTTTTTTAGAAATATGCACATAATATAAAAATATGTCAACATATGCATGTAATAAAAGTTTTTTAAATTATAAATTTATTTTAAAAGCTCTACGTTCTGGAAATAATCTGTCTGCTATTCTTCAATATCTGCTTTCTTTCAACAGCTTCAGATATAATGATAATATATTAAAATTTGCATAAAACTGAAGGATTTGTTTAGATTATTCGTTATTCCTTTCTAACACGCGTTATTCAAAATGGTTCTAGTTCTGCTGGCATTTTTAACATTTATTAAAGCAACGAAATTATAGATTAAAACAAACTTGAATTTTTCGATCATAAAATGAAATATATCGTTGCTAAAAAAACTGTATACTTTAGATTTAGAGATTCATAATTTAAACCAATATATAAACTTATATCATATTTAAAAATTAAAATATTTATGCAATAAAATCGGCCAAATTTCTATAGAAACATATTTTTAATATTGCTATATGCAAGGTGTCCCAACTTATCTCTTCAATATTGCTAAATTTAATAAATTATTACTAGAATTACGAAATCGATTAAATTAGCTTAAACTAGTAGTAATTTTTATTAGAGATATTAAAGGTGAAAACAGAAAAAATATTGAATAAGTAGTTTATGAGATATATTCGGTGGTTATATTCCTAGTGCAAATAAAAAACTTACATTTAGGTCTATTTTCCAAACAAAAATAAAAAATATAAAAATAATAACTTTTCGACAAATTGTGATAATAATATTGAACTTAAGACAAATAATAAATAAAAAAGACGCAATACTGTACTATTCTCAACCGCCTGGTGGTATATAACCAATGTCAAATATTTGCAAGACAAGCAATGTTAAGCCCGGTCAGCACTTAGATAGGTGACCGCATAGCTCCGCCCTGCTTATCACTACCATTCGCTATTGAGAAACAATTAATGGCGCTCTTGACATCGTAGGCAAATTTATAGAGTGACAAACTTTAAACCAATGCACACATTCTTAGATAAATACGGCTGAAGGACCTCGAGGTCGATGACCAGTTGGGTACCACCCAACAAATACAAATACTACACCGTACCAATTTCTTAACTACTTGAAGCGATATTGATTGAAAAAAAACAAATAATATAAATTTTTCATATACATACTATAAAATGCATCAAATACTTGGTAATATTCGTCCGTTGTTAGACAATTTTACAATTTATAATAATATGCATTTCATTGAAATTTTGTGACTATAGTAGTGCACCATGCTCTATGAATTTTTACATATTTTGAAATCAAAAACAATTCTAAACAACTCTTATTTATATTTGTGCATATCAAAGCCAAATCGTGTTATTTTGCTGGACGAGTCTAAATGTTCTGCGATGAGCAAGCGTAGCAAACGAACTTGTTGGCACAAACACCTTGCATTTGATGTAAAGACAGTGACAGTAGTGACAGTTCGTACTGCAAAATACTACAAATACCGATAGTATTTTACAGTATGAAACTTTCATTTGCAGTAATGAAATTAAAAAAAATTAAATAAAATAAAATTAATATCAAACTAAAAAGATTTGTGTAAACTATTTTTCAAATGCATTCCGATTCGTCGCGCAAATCTACAAAAAATCGCTCTAT
>JARJEC010105590.1:0-10932 GCA_030264575.1 Tachinus sp. AB-2021
AAGATTATAGATTAAGAGCTGCTTCAGGGGGAGAAGCTAATTGGCAGCTCTGGCCTTAGAGGATATTTTTACCAAAACTTATAGCTGCCCATTCATTTTGTATTTTTTTACTTTTTATCTTCCAAGCTAAAGATTCATAAATATTACTTATTTCTTCTAACTGGCTCTCTAATAAGCCCGATAATATTATGATGCCTTTATCATTTGTTAGGCGAGAAATATCCGGCGCAAGTTCCACTAGAGGGCTTAAGGTAATATTGGCGACAGCAAGGTCAAAGCCGGGCTCAAGGCTTGAAAGAGGGCCGCAAGTAAAATCGATTCGGCCAGAAAGTTTGTTGACCAATGCATTTTCTTCGGCCACTGCTATTGTATCGGGGTCATTATCTAAAGCGCTTATCTTTGCCTTAGGGTTTAAGGCCGCCGCCGCCAAAGAAAGAATACCACTGCCTGAACCAACATCCAGTATGCGTTCTGATTTATGGGCGTGCTCACTTAAAAGCTCTAGACACATAAAAGTAGAGGCATGGTGCCCACTGCCAAAAGCCAACCCGGGGTCAATCCTTAAGATATTGGCAGCTTTGGGTAAATCGGCATCAGGCCACCAAGTAGGGGCTATGGCTAAGAGTTCATTAATAATAATTGGCTCTAAGCCTTCTTTCCATTTTTCCGCCCAGTCGTGAGCTTCTTCCATTTCCATATGAAGTTCAAAGTCATTGGGAGAACTTTCAAAAATATTTATGAAATTCGTCATTATCCCGGGTAGGCGCTCCCTTAAGCCAGTGGCTGAATTTTTATCAAAGCCAGCCCTGAGTACCTGCCTACCTTTTTTATCCGGCAGGTCTTCCCAGACAGCGCTTGCGCCTTCTTCAAACATTACAGCGCTTACTGCCTCAGAGGCAAGGGGGGGATGGTGAATAGTCACCTTAAACCAACTTTGACGTTCATCCATAAAAATACTTTCTTATATTTCATGACCTTAAAGGGCGTTGAGCTGCCGCAATGTCTAAGAATCGCTGACGTTTCGGCCGGGGAGTGATTAAATCGTCTCCTCATAGCTAGACTTAGATTTTAACCAAAGGGGAAATTAATCCTTTTAATAATAGTATAAAATGCTTAAGCAGAACTTACCCTTGATGGCCTAATTTAAGGCAATGATAGAAATTTAGCTGCAGCCTGCCCCAAAATCATTTTTTCTTCTTCTTCAGATAAACCGGCATCGGCAAAATATTTTCGGTATCGTTTAACTTTTAAAAGGGGGCAGTCTGAACCCATTAAAAAATATTCCGGCCCTAAAATTTTAATAGCCAAGGGCAAGGCTTGCGGGTCATATAAAAACGGCATGGCGGCGGTGTCAAAGCGCACATTTTTCATAAACTCTTTAACTTCTTTTTTTAAAGAAGCAAAAAATGGCAAGCCACCTCCAAAATGAGCTAAAATTAATTTTGTATCCTGCAAGAGAACAATCAGCTTAAAAATTTGGCCGATTTCAAGAGGAGCTTTGCCGGGGTATTGGTGCCCTATGGGTTCATTGACATGAAGTAAAAATACTTTATTAAGCGATTGGCATAATTTCCCGACAGCTTCCAAAAGGTCAAGTTCACAAGGGCCGAAGCCCCGGTCATATAAAGCTAATTCTCCCAAGCCAAAATGACCTGCTTTAAGCATTTCTTCTGCATGTTTAAGCGCCCAAGGAGCCAAAAGATCAAACGCCGCTAGAGGGATAAGCCTTCCACCATATTTTTCAGCTTCATTTAATAACCACTCATTGTGAAGTTTGGCCGTATCTTCATTACTCCAGGGAAAACCCATAACCAAGGCTTTATCAACTCCATCTTCGTCCATGGCGCTTAAAAGGTCTTCACTTGTAATCATTAAAGCTTTGGGGTCTTGATAAAGCGAAGCCCACGAAGCCTCATTTTTTAGAAATCTGGGCCTATCTTTAATGATTTTATTTGGTGTTAAATGGACGTGGACGTCTATTACCAAAGACATAAAAAAACTCCTAAGCCCGGCCCCAAAAGGGTATTGCATCTCCGTAATATCTTAGATTCGCTAGCATCTGGCCAGGAAGTGAATTTGTTGTTTTTAAGCCTCAGGGAGTTGAGCCGTCATTAAATATCGGCGATTAACTGGCTGGCTTGGGCAGGAAGTGATTAATTAGCTCCCTATAGTTTGTAAAAATTTTGTCTAGCGGTAATATGAAGGCGGCACAAGATCGCCATGAAGCGTCAATAATTTTAATTGAGACTGCACTTCTAAACCTTCGGCGGCTTTACGGGCTACGGCCAGAGCTGCTTCAATATCTTCAGCAGCGTGAACAAAACCGCTCAGTCTGAGAACTCCAGGTTTTGTTTCAGAGCAACTCACCTCTAAAGGGGCCACCCCTGCTGCTAGCGCTTTTTCACGAACGGCACATTCAACACGTTTGGCTAAAGCCCGCTCGTTTATGAAATCTCGCCATTTTTCAGGGCTATCCGGGCTAGGCATTTCCATAATGGCCGCTTGTAAAAGATGGCTGGCAGCGGCTATGGTCACCCTATCGGTATTGATGATTAAATCACAGTACTCACAGCCGTTTTTATCGAATATAGAATTTATTTCCAGTATGGAGCGGCGGCGTTGATCCCACCATCTTACCGTTTGGTTGGCTTCACCTACGGTTATGGAATTGAGATCCATAAAACGACGAACTCTCACCTCTAAAGGGGCTCGCACCAAAACTTTAAATATTCCTTCAAATGAGTGAAGGACAGCTTGCATACCAGCACCTATTAAAATAACATCGCCTTGAGCGGCTAGCTCTAGGGTGATGGCTTCAAAGAGGCTGGTGAAAGCGGGTTCACTAAAAAAATGTCCTTCCCAAGTGTCTATACCGTCACGTCCCTCAGAGACATCCCTTTGCTTTTGCCTAAAGCGCTCATTACGGTTTAGGGCTATTTGATAGACATCTCTTACAGGGATAAATTTAAGCCCGGCATTTTCAGCCAAATTTTTAGCGATTGCCTTGCCATAGCTACCTAATTCATATGATAAAACAACTACTTTCATATTTTACCTAAGTGCTCATAATTAAGACATTCAGAAACTTCCTCGGGCTGAGCTATAGATTCCACGATTTCGATGATGTGCCCGTCAGGATCAAAAAAACGTACGGATAGTTGTCCATGCCCCGAAGGGGCATGGCGTAGTCGTAATGCTTTAGAATCGCTTACGTCTCGGCCGGGAAGTGAATTAAGCGTCTCCTCACCGCCTGCATAAGTATTTGAAGGGCCATGTATAATACAAAGCTCATCAATACAGTTGAGACGTTTCGTAAGTTTTTTAAATTGGTCCTTTTCAAGTGAGAGCTTTACTTTTTGCCCATAATAAGCCGGGTCATTATGACGTGCCCCAAGCATACGTATCCATGACGCTAGAGATTGCAGAGCAAATTTTTTACAAAAAACAATTTCTCTGCAATCATCTTTACGTAAGGGCTGTTCACCCAGTACATTAATGTAGAAGTTTTGGGAACGCTCTAAATCGCTCACTGGAATTAACTGATAGCCGCTTGACATTTTTTCTCCTGCCCCCAGAGGCATAGTTTATAGAATTGGCCCATTTTAAACTTAACTCTTAAGTTCGCAGAATATTTATGGCACGGTAATATGAAAGTAACTGGGCTCTTTTAATGGGTCTCTATCCAGCCCTTGGTAAAGTGGGTCGGCAAAGCGGGCAAAACTTTGTGTATCGTTGAGCTCAACTTTAAAGCTTGGCCTTCCGCTTCGGCTAATACTTAAAGTAGCCTGAACCGGAAAATCTGCCAAAATATCGCCTCCGGCCATGACTTTTTTATCATAGTGGGGAAAAGGCTCAAAAACAAGTTCCAACGCCCCTTGCCCATTAGTGCGCCCGCTTCCGCTAGCTGGGCTTATCAGGCGGGTAGTGGAATCTTTAAGAGCCACAGTTATTTCTGCCCCAGCGATAGGGTAGAAATCGCTTGTTTCCACAAGCACGATAATACGTCGTAAATATTCGGTAGGCGGTGCTGTTGGATCAGATAAAACTGCCGGCCTTGGGCCGCAAGCCGTCAAAGGCAAGGCCAAAAGCATCAAAAGCAATATTGTTTTAATTAAAGATGGCAAGGGTCTTGTTTTCATTGAATTGTGTGATCCATATCAGCTAGCGGGTCCGCTAAACTATCTATCTGTGAGGCGGACTCTTCTATGCTTGAAGAAAGCTCAAAGTTTTCTTTTTTCAACTCATGCTTTGCCGTATTATTTTCTACAGGCCCTACTGCCACTTCGCCGGGCTTAACTTCATCGGTATCGGCCTCAGAACAGCGCCTGACCTGATCAATTTCCCATGTCCCCGGAGAAAAAGAGCTGTCGCCACTGATAATTATTTGTGTTTTGTGCCTTTCTTCTAGGCGGCTTAATTCAGCACGTTTATAATTTAGCAGATAGTCGGCCACATCTAAGCTAAGGCGGGCTTTTACACAAGCTAAGCCACCTTTAGCCATGGAATGAGAAATTTGCCGCAAAACTCCAAGAGAGGCATTTTCTTGAGTTTTCACCAAACCTCGCCCTTGGCAGTGAGTGCAAGTGATATAATTGCCCATTTCAATGGAGGGGCGCAACCTTTGGCGGGAAAGCTCAAGTAGGCCAAATTTTGAAATATACCCGATATCGATTTTAGCTTTATCGTTTTTTGCAGCTTCGCGAATTCGTTTTTCAACTTCTCGGCGATGTTTTTCTTCGCGCATGTCAATAAAATCAACCACCACCAAGCCACCTAAGTCTCTTAGGCGTAGCTGGCGGGCGACTTCATCGGCTGCTTCAAGATTGCTTTGAAGGGCGGTATCTTCAAGATTGCCGTCTTTAGCTCCCCGGCCTGAGTTAACGTCTATCGACACTAAGGCCTCGGTTGGGGTGATGACTATGGAACCTCCGCTTTTTAACTTAACCCGCTCGTGGAAGATACTTTCTAATTGCTCTTCAAGCTGATGGCGGGCAAAAATGGGCCTTTTTTCTTTATGAAGCTTTACGTTTTTAGCTTGATCGGGGGCTATAGCTTGAATGTAATCTCGAACTTTTGCGCAAGTATCGGGATCATCCACTAAAATTTCTTTAACGGCCGGAGTAAAGTGGTCGCGTAAAATTTTTACAGCCAGATCCTGTTCACGGTAGATAAGTGCAGGCCCTGCGGCTTCTTTGGCTTGAAAACGAATTTCTTCCCATAGATTGAATACTTGGAACAAATCTGCGGCTAATTCTTTTTTATTGCGGCCTTCGGCCACCGTGCGCACAATATAACCGCAACCTTCGGGCACGGGTAGCTCGTCTGCTATTTTTCTTAAACGGCTGCGTTCCTTGTCGTTTTCAATTTTACGACTGACGCCCACATGGTCACGCCCAGGGGTTAGCACTACAAAGCGGCCGGCCAGAGAAATATAGCTGCTTAAAGCCGCACCTTTTATTTCAGAGGGTTCTTTGAGCACTTGCACTAAGACTGCTTGGCCTTTTTTTAACATTTTTTTAAGATCTATGCTGTTTCGTCCATTAGGCTCGTCCATATAGTATTCAGGGTGAATATCGCCTATTTGAAGAAAGCCGTTACGGTCATTGCCGTAATTGACAAAAACAGCCTGAAGGCTCGGCTCAATATTTTGAATAACCCCTTTATAAATATTGCCGAGGCTCAGCTCTCTGAGACTGGAATCAGTATAATATTCTTCCAGGTGTCCTCCATCATCCAGCATAGCCACTCGGCATTCTTCTGGGTTGATGGCGTTGATGAGAATTTTCACATAAACTCCTAAGTTTACAAGGCGCAAATTGTGCGCCTGTGAGATTTAATGTCTCTATGCATCTTAGCTTACGCCGCCCCAGCCCTGTTTTCCTGAAAAGCTTTCACTTGATACATGAAGGCTTCCAAGCGGGCTTGGGTATTGGTTTGACTTTGACCGTCATAGGACAAATTTAATGAGGGCATGCCATCGCAAGCCTCTCTGAAATTTTCAATAAGCCCACCTACAACCATTCCAGGCATGCAGGTAAAAGGCATGATATTAATAAGACCGCTGGCTTTATGGTGATAGAATTCCATGCCTTTGCCCAAAGATAGAATTGCTTCTCCTTGAAAGCTGCGGTGCAGAAACTTTTCGCCTAAATTTATAACGCTGTCTATCGGCGGATCTAGCGCTCCTTGGTGAAAAAATCCGTGCCAAGGCGAGGCGATTTTTTTAAGATCGCGTTTTTGAAACCAAGTGATAAGAGCCGTAGTCGCTCTTGATTTCCAGTCGCCCCGACGGGCGGCCCTCATGGAATTGACATGGCTTACGTAAAAAATCCATTCTGAAAAAGGTGGAACCACGACTTCGGCTCCCAGAGCTTCTAAGCGGCGGATCACATCTTCATTGGCAAAAGTGTTGTGGCGGACATATATTTCGCCAACTAAACCAACTAGTGGTTTTTCTCCTGGCAAAATATGGCGGTCAGTGGCAATTTCAAAGCGCTCACGGGCGGTTCTCATGACTTTGCCCAAATCTTCAGAGTTTTCAATAGAGACTATTAAGTCGCTTACAGCTGCTTGGTAGGCTGCATCTGCCGCTCCGACTGAGCTTTCGCGGGGCCTAGTCTGCCAAAGGGCTTTTTGTAAAAGATCAATGCCGCATATAGCGCCCCAAAAGCGACGGGAAAGGCTCTCACCGGCTGATTTGCCACCAGCCATGTCTAAGGCTTTATACATGCCCCCGGTTTGGTCAAGGGCTACGACATCTACTTCTTCTAAACCCATGCGCTTCATCAGCATGTTAATATAGCGGCTATATTGCCCAAAACGACAGGGGCCGTTGGATGAAGGCATGAAAAGAGAACTGTTAGAAGGGTTGAAATCAGGCCTTTGAGTCAGCTTTATAAAGTCTCCCACTGTTAAGATTAAGGGGTAGCATTCTTTGCCTGATGTTTGTGAGCGCCCAAGTTCTATGGTCTCCCTGTCTGAGGGGGGCAAGGCAATGGCATTAATACCTACGCCCCGCAAAGCGGCGGCAGCACCTATAACATGGTCGCACATTGGGGGTAAGTAAATGGTTTTACCGGCCATTGGCATTCTGGTGACTGTCAGTGAAGGCACATCCATAATTCGGTTTAATTTTTTGCCTCTGGCTTTTTGGGCGGCTAAAGAATCCAAAAAAGCTTCTAGCCTGGTTACAGCTCCAACATCAGAGGAATGTTCATCAATCTCTATTTCTAAAAATGGCTTGGCCCCTAGGCGGTGTTTGAAAAAATGCAAAATAAAAGAATCTGGGCCACAAGCAAAATTAGAAATATACAGGGCTTGAAGGCGTTCATCATTAGCAATGAGTTCAGCTGCTGCCGTTATTTTTTGCCCATAGCGCCAATAATGGGAAAGAGATTCACCGCCAATATCATCTAAAGGTAGAAAATCTAAAGGTATGCCCAAGACATCAAGATCAGCCAATTTTTGATTGAGGCGCAAGTTTAAGCCAGGATCAAAGCCGTTATAGGGCCTAGCCACTATAACCATGGCTTTATCTTCCGGCTCAAGCCTAGCCAACATCTCGGCACCTTTTTCCGTCAAGCGCCGCCCAAAATTTGCTTGGGCTAAAAGGCCCTGGTTCATGGCCTCTTTTACCTGATTTTTGGAAAGGCCCAAAGTTTTACCTATCTTGTATAAGGAGTCTAGTAATACTTTTTCTCCTTCAGCGAAAAATACAGGCCCGTTTATTAAAGGAATATCAATTTTAAGTGCCGCTGGGGCTGTGTAAGCCAGTGACTGCACGTAAGGGCAAGCGGCGTTATCAGGGGGCTTGGCACCTTCTGGCCCGCCGACACCTCCGCTAGGCATATTGACCATAGAGGGCAGAAAAATATAGTCAGGTTTTTTTTCCATTAAGTCTAAAAGGTGCCCGTGAGCTGCCTTTATAGGGAAGCAAAATTCGCTGCCACATCTTTCGCAGCCCCTGTGAATTATGCTTTTATTAGTGGGGCTGGACCAAATCGCTTCATAGCCGGCGGAGGCCCAAAAAGTAGCCCAAAAAGGCCCTGTCTCAGCAAAAAACATGCTTCGGATAAGACCTATTTTTTTTCTGGGAGATTTTGTCGAGTTTTCAATTATCTCTTTGGCTTCAGGTGGATTAAAAGCCAAATCAGCTCTAAATTCAAAAAGATCCGGCCAGCGTGGAGCTATTTTGGGCCTTCCCGCATCTTCCTCAAATTTTCCACAACGGCTGCCGTAAAAGAAAGGCTCCCCCCCGTCTACTGTAACTTTTCTTATCTCACAACGGTTATCACACTCGCGGCATTCGAAGCTTTTAATTTCGTAGGCTCTTGTGGAGAGGTCAAAGCCAACAAAGCGGCTTTTGTCCCAAGTGCGCCGATCGCGGGCGATTAAGGCTGCCCCCACTGCTCCAGTTACATCGGCGTTATCAGGCACGGTGACAGGAAATCCAAGACGATTTTCAAAGGCTGCCGCCACCCCTTGATTAAAACTAGTGCCGCCTTGAAAAAAAACATGTTTTCCCACGGCCCTAGTTTCTACCACTCGGCCTAAATAGTTGGCCACAATGCCATAACAGAGGCCAGCGGTGAGGTCTTTATGGTTAACCCCTTTTTGCTGGTGGTGAACTAGGTCTGATTCCATAAAAACAGTGCAGCGTTCACCTAAAGCAACCGGATTTTGGCTTGCAAGAGCGGATTCACCAAATTCTTCTTTAATATTCAGCCCAAGTTTTTCGGCTTGCTCCTCAAGGAAAGAGCCCGTACCAGCGGCGCAGGCTTTATTCATCATAAAATCTATAATAACCCCGTCTGAAAGAGAGATATATTTAGAATCTTGCCCACCAATTTCAAAAATGGTGTCCACTTTGGGGTCTATGGCCACAGCAGCGGTAGCTTGGGCTGTGATCTCGTTTACGGTCATATCCGCATTCAGGTAGTCGGCGGAAAGGTAACGCCCAGAGCCTGTTGTGCAGACTCCCAGTACAGACACTTTTTCACTTACTGCTGTCGGAAGCTGAGAAAAAGCCTTGGCAATAGCTTCTAATGGCCTCCCTGCTGTGGGCAGGTATTGGCGAGAAATTAAACGACCATTTTCTGAGACTAAAACCACATTGGTGCTAACGGAGCCCACATCAACGCCTATGTAAACAGGGAGCTTGCCTGAAATTTCATCCCAGTTAAATTCTGTCATTCCTGGCTTTTCAGAAGGCCGCTTTAGAGGAGCCAGCCTTGCCGGCGGTTTATGTCCTTTTAGTAAAAATTCTTTAAGAGGGCTTAAATTCAAGCCGAAGCTTCGCTCAGATGCGTTCGCATGGGCGTGTAGGGCGGCGCCTAAGGCTCCAAAGACAAAATGGGTGGGGGGGATTATTAAATCTTCATCTTTAAGGCCCATAATTTCTTTTAAGGCCCGAGCCAAGCCAGGGTTAGCAGCAACACCACCGGTGAATAAAACTGGTGCTGGTAAGGCTTTACCCTTAGCTAAGCCACTTTTGATGCTACGGGCCATGGCCAAGCATAAACCATAAATTATTTCATAATCAGGGGTGGCCGATTGCTGTAAATGGATCATGTCACTTTTGGCAAAAACGCTACAGCGCCCAGCAACTCGGGGGGGGACTTCACTTTTAAGGGCCAGCCCGCCAAATTCCTCAACTTCGTAACCTAAGCGGTGAGATTGTTGGTCTAAAAAAGAGCCTGTACCCGCTGCACAAAGTGTGTTCATAGCAAAATCAGCTAAGGCAAAGTTAGTATTTATGGGTGAAAACCAGAGGATTTTTGTGTCTTCTCCACCGATATCAACTAAGCTAGCTGGTCTTCCCAAGCCGCTTTCTTCTTCCAAGCTTTTGGCGGCCAAAGTTAAAGCCATGATCTCGCCAAGGGCTTCGCCGCCTAATAGCTCTGCTAGTTCGGTAGCAGAAGAGCCGGTGATAACGGGTGCACCTATACTAGAGGCATGATAATCCGTAATAAGCTCTGTCAAAGCTTCTTCAACAGCAACATAGGGCTTACCGTAATGACGGATATATTTTTCTTGCACAAGATTACCCTCTGAATCCAGAAGGGCGACTTTAACACTTATAGAGCCAACATCAAGGCCTAGAAAGAAATGCCCTGATTTTGCTTGAATATTTTCCTGCAAACTTAAGACCTTCCCATAATGAAACCAGAAAATTAAGAAAAAATAAATAACTGTTTCCCTTGACAACAAAGGAAAATATAAAAAGCTAGCTTATGAAGGCTTGGTTTCAAATATTTTTTTGTATAGAGTTAACATTAATTATGCCCCAAAGGGGCGTTGTGTAGCCCTTGCGTTTATAATTAAGCACCAACTAGCTAGGGAGTTAATTAATTTATAATATCAGCGAGATACTGCTCCGTGAAACTCAAATCTCTTGAACAGTAGTTTAGCTGGCATAGGGGCATAAAACACACCATTTATTATTATATCATTTTTATTTGAGGAAATACAGATTGTTTTCATAAGGTTATTATAATGGCCAAGGGCATTACTTCACCGTTATCTCTATAATAGTTAATTAATAGCTTAGCAGAAAGTAAAAAAAGAGCTTATTGATTTTTAGCTGTGATTGAATTTGCCTTATTATGTCAGGATTTTATTTGAAATATTTTGAAAAAAATAAAGAGATTTAGAATTAACAAGCACCCATTACACCGCTGCTTGTCGCCAGCATATTTGAGCCGTGTAAGCGAGTTTGGCGGTATTCCTTTATCTTTTCGTGTTAGCAGTATAGCGGGGTCTTAGGGGCGAGAAGCCCCTATACTTGAAATTGCTCTTCTTCCATACTTTATAAGAAATAATAGTATGAAATTATAAATAATTTCAGCATTAGACTGGTAGGGCTCTGCCCCACACCCCGCTTGGGAGAGGGTGGACGTCCACCCTATCCCAAGACCCAACCCCCGTCAGGGG
>JARJEC010105600.1:0-20550 GCA_030264575.1 Tachinus sp. AB-2021
GGTAAGAAAATAATCTCTTGCACACTGCAAGGTCTGCAAAGGCAATTTCTTAGCAAGATTTGAATATTATTTTTTCCACAACCGGCAGAACTTTGTTGTAAAAAGGAAAAAAAATTATATTTCTGCCTGACAAATTAGGCGGCTTTGATTTTGACAGTTGAGAAACATCAAACGCAGTTTCTCAAATGTCATAAAAATCGCGTGATTATTTACATTCTCCCCTAGGTGAGAAAATTAAACTTTCTCACAGCCTACATTTCTAACCAGTTGTGGAAAATAGTATATTTCAAACCCAGGTAAGAAAGTGCTCTCTTGCACACAGCAAAGTCTGCAAGGGCACTTTTTTAGCAAGGTTTGAATATTATTTTTTCCACAACCGGAAGAACTTTGTTGTAAAAAGGAACAAAGAGTTATATTTTTGCTTGACAAATTAGGCAGCTTTGATTTTGACACCTGCGAAACTTCAAACGCAGCTTCTCAAATGTTATAAAAATCGCGTGATTTACATTCTCCTCTAGGTGAGATAAGTGAAATTTCTCACCTCAATTGAGGTACTCACAGCCTACGTTTCTAACCGGTTGTGGAAAAAAAATTTCTGCACTTACATATTTTGTTTATAAATAAACAATTAATTGTTCAAATTAATACACACGCGAGTAAAAACTAATAAACTATATATGGTTTAAAATATCAAGTGATCCAATGTCACACACTATTTGACCACGTACCAAGTACCAAGTACGACCGTAAATTTTATTTGTTTTTTTTTTCACAGCTCAGCATATTTTACACATTTTTGTTTTGTTTTAAACAGTGGAAAACTTAAAAAAACGGTTGTCAACCAAAGCCAGTTTTGTATCTACGACACACACTTGACTTTTAATTATTTTTTTTTTTATTTTCCCAAAAATATGTTTTGTTGTTTTTTCCCGCTTATATATTCGACACTCAATTATGACGACAAGCGATCCAATCTGAAGCACTAGGTAAAAAACTGTTATAAAAAATTCAAGACTAAAAAATCTTTACTTTTCAAATCAGTCACCGTCGTTTAAAAAAAGAATCCATTCTTTTTTCACCGACCAACAAGTTCCACTTCTTATTTTAATTGGAATTTTAAAAAAATAACATAAACTGATGCTTAGATACAAACTTCTATTTTGTTTTTAATTTTTGTTTGGTTTAAAAAAATCTCTTTTTTAAGAAACAACATGTTCAACCTTTAATTTTATTCTAAAAACAGAAGAACAAAAGATTTATTTAAATCACTTATCAACAAAAAACAGCACACCATCGGTTCAGGTACTAAGTTATATATTATATAGTTTCTGAACACTTTTTTTAGATTTACAAACCGGGAAAAATTCTAAGTCGACAAATATATTGCTTAAAGATGGACTCTGCGTGCTTTCGGTAATGCACGTTTTTTTTTGTCTAGATTAAAATACAATGCCGGGGGATGTCGGTTTATTAAGACGCTAAGTAGTCCAATTTTAGACTTGAAAAAAACGTGAAAAATGAACCAAAAGAATATGTTTTCCAGAAATTTCATGGCCTAGGACTTGCTTATACAAGGCGGTTACTTTCTATAGTCATAATTATCAATGTTAAAAATTAGATTAGAACAATGTAATTCTTTCTTTTTTATAAAATTTTATGACAGTTTTTGTAAACCTTTTAGAAATCGTATGTAATTTTAATAGAATGTTGAAAAAGCAATGAAATTACAAGAAATTTTTATATACTATTTGTATATATTTTGAAAAAATAAAAAACATGACATTGTTTTGCAATATTTTCTGATATGTATTTACAAACTTTTGCAATTAAAAAAATGTATAATATTAAAATCTTGGAAAAATAAGTACAAATTTTACAAATATTTGGAATTTTTTTATAAAATTTTAGAAATGCGTTATAAAACGTGACGGATTTTGAAACTGCTTTGTGAAGCAGTTTTAGTTATAAACCTAGAAATTAAATATAAACTCCAAAAAGTGCGCATGACGTTCACTCGCACAACTAATTTAGTTCAAGTAAGTTACTAAAATTGATACCGCTGCTCCAATATATATATATATATATATATATATATATATATATATATATATACTATTTTTTCAATCATTTTTAACTGTATTTAAATATTAATATATAATATTAAATATATAATTTTTATCGCTTTTTAATTTACTGATCCGATAGTTTTAAGCATGCTGAGCCGCCCACCCGCCCAGCTATTTTAGTTCAAAAAGATTTTAACAAAAACTACTGATACAATAATTTATATTATTTTCTAAAATTGCTGGTCCAATATTTTTTATCGTTTTTTATTACTGACCTGGTAGCTTTAAATATTTTTACAAATGTACTAAAATGTCTTATAATTTTCATTAATTCTCAACAACTTTTACATGCGTGTCAAAATTTTACGGATTAATTAATTTTTATAGATTTTTTTACAATTTTCCAAAAGTTTTAATTGTTTTGTTTTTACATGGTTTTTATAAATAAGTAAGTAAAATAAAATAGTAAGTTCAAATATTTTTTACTAGGGTTTTTAATATTTTCCTAGCAAAACGGTCCACTTAACATTTAATTTAACATTTGAGAACACTTTCTATAAAATTCCTCTTATAAATGTTTTTATTATCTAAACAATTTATGCAACCATAAAAAGTCCAAAGAGGTTTAATATTGTGACCATTGAAGAAACTCAATGTGTCTTTTCGTCTATTGAAAAATTATATATGAGGTAAATCAATCGTGAAGAATTGAAATCTTCTATGTCAAAAACCTCACACTTTAGGAGAGCAAAGTAATTTTTAATTAATTTATTTTCAAGTACTTTACAAATTATTTAGTTCATATTTTCTATATATTTACTAACTAATTTAATTCGATATCCGATACAAAAAATATTTGTCGAGTTTTACATACATTGAAATTTTCGAACTAAAAATCGACTTATAAAGTTCTTCACCATCGAAATAGTGGTTGTGACATTCTTGAACTTTGAAAAATTAAAACTTTAAGTTTGCCTATACAATAAATATTTGTTCCTATACAGTCGGCAGTTTATTGCCAAAACTTTTTAATATTCGCAACTTAAAAATCTTAACTTGAATACATTTTTTTAAATTTTACAAACATTGTTTAAAAAAACCCGAAAAAATTGATTAGTTTTATAATTATTTATATACTATATTATGCTGTAATATATTCGATTGTTTCAGCAGGATATTTCAGCTGCGCTGTTCAATAACAGAAATAGAACTATAAGAATGTGAAATATTGATTTACTTCAACATTTCCTGTGCTTTATGTAGCTTGAAATTTGAATTATGTATTTATTGCCATGTTTATATCCTCTGTTAAACGTATCAAATTTTACTTACTTCAAATGCATAACCATGTATTATTCAATTAAATTCGGAAATGTCAAATTATGCAAACCTTTAAATTTCAATAAAGTTTTGTAGTGCTTTCTTATTTATTTATTTTTAATAATAAAGCAATAAGTACATAATATACAATGGTCTTCATTTTTATTTAAATCAAGTAATAAAGTATTATCAAAGATTAGTATTTTGAACTAAAGAAATAAGTAAATGTGTGTTCAAGTTTAATGTATTGTTCTAGAATATAATTTATATTTATTTGCCTAGTTTCCAATTTATCAACCACAGTATTTCCGCTTTTTTTCTAACAATGAAATATTTTCATCTAAGTAGAGACAACAATGGTAAATAAAATAAAACTGTATAAATCTCTTCCAAGAGAATGAAACACGTATTCGCTTGCTGTATATAAACGTACATGTGCCTTCACAAAAGCCAAAGTATCTAAATCATCTTTAATCTCCAGATTTATTGGTTGAAAACACAAGCCGCTGACATTATAATAAAACCCCGACCGAGTGTCACATAAATTCCCAAGCACACGAAAGGCCATTTAATTACCATACAAATGTTAATTAGAAAAAAGTATAATATTACACGAAAAGCGCATACACGGATTAATTAAACAAAGTCCAGTATACCTTCCTGCTTACCTATTCCCGAAATGTCATGCCGCGTCTTCCTTTTCACGAAGGGTGACCCCTTTCTGGGCGTCCACGTCCTCATAATTCACGTGGAAAAATTGATTACTTGACCTACATCGGCGTAATGTATTATCTCATCGCCAATTTCCCAACCATCAGAAACATCTTGCGGCCGCGTCGAATAAACCACTGACTTCTCAGGTGGATTTTCACCCACGCGAAACATCATTTTATCGATAAAACTGCTCGGTAAATATCTGACGCAATTACCCCTGTGTTCCATCATGAAAGTTTGTTTGAGTTAATGGGACATGAGATGCGTTTTATTGCGTTTACATTAGAACAGTATGAACCCTTCAAACTAAAAATAAAGAGGTGTAAACATCATAAAAATTGAATTGATCAAGAGAAAATTATCCATTTTATTTTGTTCGTTTATGCTTTGGAGCTATGTGGAAATACATTGAATCTTTTATTTGTTACTGTTAATTTTGTAAAGAGACATCTATATTTCGTTATGTACAATTGTACAAACATTCTTGCGCATTGCTTACAGTTAGATTTATAAGAAAACTACAGTATTCTACATTTACTTTGTTTCTTTAATAAGTTACTATTGATTTTCTTGCAAATTACTAAACATTAACATTCTTTAGAGTATAGTTTTTATTTGTTCTATTGAAGTATTTATAAATTACTGTATTATTTGTATCGTATTCGCAGGAGAAAAAATTTACCTCGTCTTTTTACAAAAAGGCAATATTTTTTAATAAAAATTTCCTAAAAAACTTCTTTTTCAAAAAACTATTTAAAAAATTTGTTAGTTACAGCCCAACTAATTTTTTAAATACTCTGTAGATGGATCGTTGGATTTTTGTATGGTTTTTAATATTTGACCAATATCTTAGCGGTGGCTAAAAATAAGCCGTAAATGCAATTTTGTATGTTTTGAAATGTTTGATACTTTAGCTATTTTATGTAGCAAAATATAATTTTTATGTATCAAAAACTTTGTGACAGTACAAGTTTCATCACCTTGTGAGATCATTTTGTTCACTGTGTATATTAGACAAAATCTGTTTCTATCTCTGCTAAGATTTTGATCAGTTTTTTATGGAGCGTCCCGGTCAACATTATTAACAGTTAATCAAATTGAATTATTATCAGTAAAGCTAGGATTTATATATGTTGTGATTTTTACCAATATTAAAATTATAGTACAACCAATCGAAGAATTGAAGTAAAGATGTATAGATGAAATATTTATCAGTGGTGGAACTACATAGAAATCATTAAGAGTGGAAATATTTCTGTAAAATAAGTATATTTCTGTTTTCCTAAACCCAGATTTATTCATTTGACGGGGCCATAGAACGTTCCAAATACTACACCCAGTAACATTATAAATAGATAAAGGTGTTCCTGGGTAATATAGCTGTGAATCAACAATTACATTATAATACGATATGAACGAGCCAAAACCAATGATTCCAATGTTTGGAATTAAGTGGAGAGGGGGGGGGGGGGTTAATAGGTAGCTTTTTATCTCTTCATTTGTCCAAAGGTGATGCCAGCCCCTACCTACTTGGAGAAGCTTTATTTAACATGTGGTTTCAGTTTTTGTGCAGCTTACGTAGCAATTACACAACAAGTTCTCATTAGTACTTCACATATTTCAGTGATGCATTGGCTAACTTGCTTTGTCCCTTTTGATGATATTTTGTTTTATTACTTTACGTACCTGTTTTGTCTAGATTATATATGACGGACCCGTCAAAAAAGGTTTGGAATCGACTATATTATTTTACCATATTGTCAAAAATAAGTTGACATTATATTTATTGCTCTTGCAAGGCTGCATTCTTCTGGCTGCCTTATTCTTTTATAACATCTTTCCGTGCCCTTTAAAAAATCTTAGCAGCCCATCAATACCCGCTAGTTCCATCTTGTTGGAATGTATTTTGAATTAAGTTTTGTCATTTTATAGGTCAATTTATCGATATGTTTTAATGATTGTTTGTTAGAGCATTTAATAATATAATCGGTCAATTGTTTTTGTTCTTTGGGAAAACAAAAACAATGCTGTGCTTATAATTGCTTTTAATCGGAACTTTATCATTAGGGGCTGCCCTGCTTTTTCCTTTGTACACTTTAAATACTGACATCATTTAGTTGTGCTGCTTTACAAAATGATAATTTTACTCAACTTACCCCAACTAAAACTTGCCGCACAGCCTTTCACATATTTTTTTCTATAAAAATGTTATTGTAGCTTTTCCTTTTGCAATCTCAGAACCTTAAAAGAATACAAAATACTTGCATTAAAAAAATTGTGAGTGTGTTTGAAACACACCAGAAGTGTAATTTTTGATTAAATCGGTTATTTGGAAAAGGGGACATTTTTGGTTATTTATAGATTTTACTGCTAAAGCTATTTTGAAACATACCCGCTTATTACAATCCTTTATAGTAATAAAAATATATTTTTTCGTTTCCTTTAAATAGGTACAATTACCTTCAAAAATTACTCCAACAGCGGATTCTTAAAATATTCAGTAAGGACATGTTTCCATTCCAACTAACCGATTTAATTTTATTATAATATTTATACTAAAAATTAATTGTCAATGTCATGTTTTTATCTGTCTTATTTATGCACAGCTACCCTGCCACTCATTGCACTACTCTTCTACGACCAATCCATACAGGAAATGCACACCACCCTAGTATACAATGCGATAATTTTATATATAATTTTAACGTCCATATTTATTCAACGCAGATCGATTTAAAAAAGTGGTTTATCATTGTCTGACAGTAAGCCTTTCAATTATATATTTTTTTTATAATTGGATTTCTTAACCACACAGTATGTATCGGGCAGGAAGTTGGCTACATTAGGTTGAATGATTAGTAGTTCTTTTGCATAACTCAAACACAAAACACGGATATGCGTCATTTGCGTTAGTTTTGTATATTTGGTTGCATACTTGCTGCTTGCATTAAAAATTACATCAAATTTTTGAAATATTAAAATAATTTATTCTTCATTGTTTTATATGGTGTAGTATTATTAAATATAAGTATTAATCAAATTAAGTATTTATGAATAATGGCTAGTGGTGAAGAGGATTTATCTAATGTAAACTTGGCACCTATAAAATATGAATGTATGTATTTAACCTGAATCAAAATTGCACAATATTTCACTATTAATAATATTACAGATTTGGATCATACTGCGGATGTCCAGTAAATATATTTATTTAGATTTATACAAACAAGAATAATTAATTTACTAATATTTTAGGTTACATGCTTGGGGAGAGACACTAAAAGAAGCTTTTGAGCAATGCGGAGTGTCGATGTTTGGTTATATGACTGAACTAGAATCAGTAGAAATAACACAAGTATCAGAAATAGAAGCCGATGGACATGACATCGAAAGTCTTTTGTATAAATATTTAGATGAACTTTTATTTCTTTTCAGCTGTGAACCTTTTTTAATTTGTAGCAAATTGGAAATTACTGAATTAAATGTAGAAGGTGAAGAATTAAGCATAAAATGTAAATGTTACGGGGAGGAGTTTGTTATAGGTAAACATCCACAAGGCACGGAAGTTAAAGCTATTACGTATTCGGCGATGCAAGTTTTGCATAATCCCAATGATAAAGTAAAAACCCATGAAGTATTTGTTATTATTGATATATAAATTTTACTGATTTACATATCTACTTCCTTTAAAAGTACAATTTGAAAGTGTATAATTTTTTAATAAACAATGTAATTTATCATGTTTTTAGTTAATAAAATTTCTTTACAATTCATTATAGCTTATACAAGAACAGTTACTGAAGACAGATTTATAATGCTTATAGAACAAAATTAAAAAGTTAATTTTGTTCTATTTGATTCCACAAAAGATTTAAATCTAAATTGTTTTTCATCTATTTTGTCATTCCACTTCTGTAATTTAATGTGCTTGAGAGTTTAACATAGTGAAAGGCATAATTTGTGCTAGCAACCTTATACACACACATGCAGTGCTTCACTGCAGACTTTTTGTGCTGTGGCCTAATATTTTTATTCTATTGTGGTGCTAAACATATTAAAACACTACCAAATTTTAGGGCAAAACAAGTATCTATTAAAGTTCATAATTTATCATAAATATAAAGCCAAGCTAATATCTAGTTTTATTTTAAATTATTTGAACAAAATTTATTTATTTTTTTTACTACAATCTGTGGTACAATATTACTCATATAGTATTGATAAAACAGTAATTTACTGTAACAATGTTATATATGAAGAGCTTCCCCATTTCCCCCAATACCTAATTTCCTGTTACCTAGCAACTATTTATCAACACAATTTTCACCCCATTTTTCCCAAATTTATCTGTCAAATAAAATTACAATGGTGGAACTGATAGGTAATATATTTAATAAAATGAAGCATCAAATAATATAATTTATATTAAAATTATCATATTTAGAAGAAATAAATTTCTCAGACTTGAGTCTGGACGCAAACGAGAAGCAATTTCATTTAATAATTGGTCACATTGAGGACATTTTGATGGAGGATAAATTTTTAGAAGCCCACACGGAATTTATGGAAACTTACTGGCAAGAATTTGAGGAAACTGAAGAAAATAAATTTATATACACAGATATATTTCATAAATATATAGCAAATATCGAAAAATATCTCGAAGAAGAACTAATTAAACGTGTTAAAAATTTCAATATGACTCAATTTGAAAATGAATTAAAGTAAGAAAACTTTAATTTTATTGATAATATTTAATTAAAATTGATTATAGAAATCGACAACATGAACTTGATGGCGAAATTTTTGAAATATTAGAAACATTTTCAGACTTTTTCGCTTTTAAAATGATGTTTATTGATTACAAGAATGTAAGTATTTGTAAAAGTTTGTCATAATTATTGCATATATTTTATTAATTAGTTATTCTTGTTGTATTGCATTTTGCTTATGCCAATAATTTTCACATTTAGTGCCTTTGTCCACGAGCCACTTTTGAAGTCCTCACCGGTGTCTGATGAGTTATGACGTAACAAAATGTGATCGGAAATTGTTTCACGAGCATTTTTCAAGTTACCGACGTCAGACACCAAGGACAACCACAGAAGTAGCTCGTGTCATTATTATAAAAAACTATGGCTAATATTATTTTTACAGTCTCATTATTTAGTCATTTACTGCTCAAGGTGCTTACACAAGTTACCTTACGTTGGTGCACTGTTATGTTTACCCGTAATAACTAGGGCAATATAACTAATTTTTACTTAAGACATTAAGTAAATAATGTGAGGAAAAGTAAATAAAAATCGATTTGTTTATTTTAGATGAAGGAAGGTAAGACTGCCGATTTTTCATCGGATTTAAATGTGTCGAAATATATCATTCAAGAAACTACAATGTAAATATAAAAATTTAATGAATTCATTACAACTAAAATTACAATATTAATGCATCAATATTTCCATTTGGACTAATCGACTGTTGGTATCGCCCGGCATTCTGTATGGTAACATTCCAGTAAAATTCGTTAGTATTTTAGCTTGCTCTCTCATGTTAATTAATTGCTAAAATAAAATTATTTTAATAAAAGTATTTAATTATTACTAATATTATACCTTTTCCACTGAAAATTCTTGATATCTGGTTGGCAAGAATTCGCTTTCCTTAAGTTTCTGATATTGAGCAAAGTAAATGTTCATAGTTGCTAGAAGTACATCTGGCATGGCTTTGCATACATCAACATTTAACGTTTTAAAATTGCTCACTCTATCATCCAATTCAGCTTGTGTTAATGGAATTAGTTTTAAATCATTCAAGCACTAAAATAAATAGTTTTAGCATTTAATATAATAATTTTGTAAACATGCAGATTGTTTTGGTAAACACAATTTTTAGATGCATTATGCAAAAAATTATTTATGTTATAATAAGAATCTGTCGCTTACCTTCAATGCAACACTATAATTTTTAGTGTGGTAATGGTCAAAAAATATCAAGAGATCTTTCAAATTACAAAATGATGTGGCAATATTTGATGAACATTTAAAACCTTCATTCGAATATCTGGCATAAACATCTTTAACTTTGAATGAAAGACGATCTCTTAAAGACCCCTGAGTTATTGGTAATGCAATTACTTGAGATAAAAGTGAACATAGTATATTCAAAACTTCACTTTGATTCTAAAAAACATAAATGAAACTATTTAATAGTCAAAATAAAATGAGAATAAACTTACATTTGCGATATCATACAAATCAATTGCATCTTCGTATAAACCCTTTTTGTATAATTGCTCACCAACAATTTGCGCAATTTTTTCAACACTGACATCGGCATGTCTGAATTCATCCAAAATACCTTTTGTCCTAATTCCATTCCTTTGTACTTTACCAAATATTTTCTCATATGCTCTTGTTTCTTGCGCCAAATCACTAACAGAAACTACATACATGCTTGTTTTGTCGGAATCATGTATATTCCTCAATAAATAGAAATAATTGATTGCTTCTTCAATGCAATTTATTTCGAACCTGCGTACATACAACATCACTAATCGAACCATATTAAGGCGTCTAATTGGTTTCGGATCTGATGGATCGATAAATACTAAAATCAAAATATTTAAATAAAATCAAGACAAAAAAGAATTCATTTTACTTAATGGGGAAGTATAATCATCGGGTCCTGCCATCATATACATTTCATTTAATGCAATCGCCATATGTACAGCATGCACTCTGTAACGTTCTACTCTTGATAAAAATTCGATTGCTGCTTCAAATTGACCAGTCAAAGCTAATACTTGGAAGTATAAATGTGGTTGATGTGCGGCATCATAATGGCTTTCACCATATTCTTCAATAATAGTTCTTTGAAAATCGAAATAATCAATATGATCTTCTTTTTCATAATCAACTCGTACTAATGACAATTTTAACCATAACCAATCGTCGGCTGTCTTTGCAACTTCTGAATGTTCATCGACAATATCACAACAACCCAATACTGCCCAAACTATACGTTTGAATGGATCTGTTTCATTACGAATTACTCTACGATATTGGAACCTTACTGCCGCTTCGAGTTTGTGAACATCTGGATGTTTTGGGTTGCGGAATTTTGCTTCTAGTATGGCTACCAATTCAGGAAAACGTGCAACGCAACTATGAGATTATTAGGTTTATTAAAATTACATGTTTTTTTTATATTAAATCATACTTACTTGGAACGTTTCAAGCAATCCAGTGTTGCAGAAAAATCTCCACTCCTTAGGCAGTAATAAACCATTGCCCATAATGGTCTACCATCGAGTTCGCCATCAACCAATCCAATATAGCAACCTTGTAATCGAATTCCTAAGAAACTTTTAACAAGTGGATATGTTCCAGGTATTCCTCCACGTTGAGCTGTTAATAAATCTTCATTGATTACATTCGACATGTATGTTCTGTATCGATTTTCCAAGTAACGTTTCGCTTGACATACTAGGTCCATAATAACCGATTTATTCTTTCTTGTTTTTACCGGATCATCTTGAGCCAATATGAGTGTAAGATGTGTCATGTACTTCATTATTTCCCACATATCATTAACTTTCTTTGAAATTAAATGTTACAAATTAATGATTATACAGGGTGGATATCAAAATACGGTCAACACTATAACTTGATTAAGTTTGTATAATACATGAAATTAAAAAAAAAAAATTCTGTGATCTACCTACTGTGATTTGTTTGCAAAATTTATAGAAGAAAAGCAAAGTGGCTGACCTCTGCTGTTAAATTTTGTAATTGTTGAAATGAGGAAAGCAAAACCCAAGTGATCAATGTCAAATGAAAAAAACTTTAAAATTGAAAATTTAAATTCAAATTTTAGTGGTCTGTGCGTCTCCTAATAGTGTAAAATAAGGATATTTTAAAGCACATTAATAACAACAGTTGCAATGTTTTCCCCATTTCAGAATCTCAATAGTGCCAAGGATTGGTTTATGATTTTCTAGTATTATTACTGACTAACAATAATTTATTTATTTTAAATGGCAATCACTATTTTTTATAATTTATTTGAAAAGGACCCATTTATCCAATTTCAAAAATCTATCACAAATTTAAGCTTACATAATGAAAAATAACCAGATTATAGCATTTTATTTATAACTAATAAAAACCTTGATTTTAAATTTAAATAATAGTAAATTCTTACTGTATCTTTAAATTCTTCAGATGCTGTCGCAAAATAATTAATCAGATCAGTTTTAGGATCCCCTCTCAACTGTTTCCTGTTCAATTCGATAACTTTGGCAGCATAAACAGCTTCTTGGTGGCTCATAAACATCGATCCAACAGACGGTGGTTCAATAAACAATGTTTCATGTTTAGAAATATCAATAAAGTTTCCAGATGGTCCGGTCATTGAATTTAAAATCTTACGCTTCTCTTGTTTCCACTCACCTATTTCATGCTCCCAAGTTTGTTGCATTACACTCTTATAGCACTAAATGGCAAGAAACAAACAAATTACAAAACCATTTACTTCTCATTTACAAAAAAATAGCAGTAGCATAAATCTATTTCAATAATTAATATATGGGTATTTTATGGCTTTACAATAATTACCTTTGTATGTTCTATATCAATAACACCCAATATGGTATTTCGTAATTCATTTTCCAAGCAGCTAACCAAATCAACATCATCAATCGGTTCGACCGATTCTAAAGTACGCTTAGAACTTATTACATCCAATTTTTGAGATATTCTAGGTAGATCAATTCCTTTGGATCCCAATAACAAGTTGCTAAAATAAAGAATTATTATGTTCTAATCTTCTACAAAATTAACACTTTCAAAGCAACTATGTCATTTCTTTGATTTCGGGGTTTTACATAAAAGTTGAGTTACTAATTTGATATAAAATGTTTTCTTTAGTTTTATTATCATCACACATGTCTACACATTTTGCTATAACTTTATTCCAACAAGCATTTTACGAACTGGTTCTAGACAGGTTATAAATGAGTTCAGGTCCACAGAAATCAAATTAGTTCAAAACAATTTCCGGAATAAAAATCTAAACTTTTGGTAGCGACTTATAGACAGGGATCGATTTGACTAGTGGGTGTGTTGGAAGAACAAACTTTTAATTAGTCAAAATTGTATTAGAACACAAAACACAGTTCTCAAACTGTTCATGAATCAATTCTGGGGCTTCATGGAACAAACATTATGCGTTATAAACTAGAACTAGTCAAAATAAGTGGTTATATGCCTTATATACAATTTAAAATACTTACGCTTGAATATCTTTAGATCCAGATTGAGCAATCCTTGTGTATAATTCATTTGAAGCTTCAAGTACTTGTCGCAACGACCTGTCCACTTTTGGAAGCTCACTCGCACCTTCGATATCATGTGTGAGCTTTTCTGCCTCAAATAGTAGATCAGAAAAATCAGAAGCCATATCTGAAAATAATTCATTTCTAAGAAATCCATCTACACTGATTGAAATATTTTATTTTATTAAAATAGAAACAAGTAAATTATTTATACTAAATATAGCTTTATTGTTATTTACTTTCAAATCTTAATACCTGCTGATTATAGGACACCAAATGAAAAATTTATAATATTAAAATTGATCAAAACTAAATAAATATAACCTCAGTTTTTTGTGCACCGGATTGAATGTCAAAAAATTATTTATTTGACAATTGCGCTACCCGCGTTAATTTTCGTTATTCAATTTTCCAGTAGATGGCAGCACTCTACATTCATTTCAATTTACAGGGTGATAAAGAATACTTTTATACACTTTTATTATTTATAATGTTCCAATGCGAAGAATGTTAAGCAACAAACATCGAGTTTTTGAAGTAAAATTTCTATAGGAGCAATTTTTTCAAGGTCAGCTTTATAGTCAGACAAATAAATCTATATCAATTCCACTTATCGATTTTATATTTTATTTTCTTTTTGCGTTATTTGCATATGAACTTAAGTTTTGTTGCAAAAGAAAGATATAAAATCAATCAGTAGAATTGAGATGGAGCAACATCAATATAGAGAAATCAAATTTGTCAATCTAATTAATAATATTTGTCGGTATCAGATACATAACCCAATACCAATCAAATAAAGAAATCGGTTTCATTAATTTACTTTGATATTCCTTCAATAATTTATAAACCGACCATGCTGGTAGGGCGTAGCGGTTAAGAGGCCGTCTACAATGTTAAGGATTCCGGGTTTAATTTCCACAAATAATAAATAATAAAAATTGTAATAAATGTTTTAGTTTTGATCTTTAAGCACGCTTACATTTTTTTTAATAAGAAAAATTTAATACGGTTAAGTCGTCTACACTGTGGTTTGCGTATTTGGTATTTAAAGCCACGTTAAATATAAAAGCAAATGCTGATTTAAATAGGATTATTAAATTATCAATTTTTACATTGTTTGTATGCCTGTGTACACCTTCTACTGGCGGTCTCCTTGATCAAACCTCATTATTAGAGGTAAATTGCCTTTGAGCTAAATGTTTTTTCAACTTAACAAGTGATAGTTACTGTGCGCTAAGTGTGGACTATGAGTTAAGTATGTGTTGATGTTTCATTGAAGCAGTTGTAGACCAGCAAAAGCTTGATGGGCGACGCTGACCTATGAGCAACTGTTGTCGTAGAAATTACGTACGGCTTTGCCCAAGATTCCGCCTGAGTTTTTCAGTATTTTACAATATCTGTCAGCAAAAATGTCTAAAACTAGAGCGCTCTTTCTACTTTAAATATGCTCCTGCGTGTCAGAAAGATCTCGCTGCATACGATGTATTTCCATCCTATTCTTACTTATTAAATCAAACGTATTGCACTTGTAGTATTATTGTTTTACGTTATTTATTAAAAAAAAGTAGCTCCTAACGGGAGTTTTATTCTCAACGGTTCCAAAGCCCAAACCAAGCTTGTTTTGTAGTGCGGAAAACAACAATCACAATAAAGCCCGCCACACACACTTCAGCAGGCCGAAACAGGAGTGGATTCCAACAGACTTTACACTTTTGCCACCGGACGGCCTCACAGTTCTGCATGCGCACCGGACCACCGGCGGCCGGAATGTCAGTGGGCTTCGGCGATCTGTCAGGTTCAACTGATCCTGTGATCAAACAAAAATGGATTTGTTCAACCGGTTGACCTGACAGGAGGAGAGTGGCAAATTTAAAAATCTTATTTAAAATTTATTGTTTATGAATTTATTTTCTCATTACCGTATTTTTTCTGTATTAGTGGTGTGAGCAAAGACAAAAGTTGTAGATACGCAATTTCGTCAATTCTAAGAAAATTGTGATTGTCTTTTGGAGTCAACCTCAATTAATTTTGCAAATTAACGTATGAATACGCTTGTCTCTTTAGCAACCAATTTTTACACCACATTTCAAGATTTATTTACATTTTTTATTATTTCGTTTTAAATTAATTAAAGCGAGAAATGCAAACGAATGATTGTCACTGTGAACCATATTCACATGTAATATATTTCTGATACCCGCCGTACACGCTCCGACAGGCATCACAGTTCTCCCGTCTGATGCACTCTTATTTTCGACATCATAATAACGTATTTTTGTGACATTTTTAAAACGTTGTATTGACGTAATGCCGTTACTATTTTGTACACACGCTGCTACATAATCACAATCCATACGTTTTCAAAATTAGTTAAAATATGTTGTCTTGAATATTTATAACATTATGCAGCAACAAATAAAGTCATAATACTCTAAAATGTAAACGTCATTTAATGAAATGTTTATCATTAATTGTGTATGATTAAAAACACTTTATTGATTGAAAGTTTTGATAAGAGTTTATTTAATGCATTACATACCAGCATGTCTATCTACGTTAATTACCGACGTAATTTGCACGTTAAGTTGCGTCAATTTCACGTTTTTATCTCTCGTATTTGATCCCTGATATATTTATCTTAATGTCGGCATATTTACGTCAGGCTTTAAGTCATAATGACTTTTCTTTGCTGGCTGGGGCATGATTTCTAGAAACTTGTTTAATATGTAGTGGCGTGTGGACAAATTTATAGGCCAAAAGATGATGATAGATCACCTGGTGCAAATAATTTATTTTGAAGTGAAAAGTACGTTAATATTATGTTAAAAATATGACGTCTTAAAAATGACACAAAAATGGGTTGTCATTGTGACTTTAAAAATGAAACGTCATTTGTTCAACTAAAAATAATGTCAATACGTCATCTGTTGGAAACGTGACGTTATGTTCACTAAGGTCACCAAAAAATGACTTGAATATGATGTGACTCTGCTGGCTAGGTAGGGGATTTTCCGCACCAAACTGTTTCTTATTAAAGCATTTATTTTGACTTTAATAAAATGTTTAACTAACTTTTTCAGAATAACTTACAGTAATTTTAAAAATAAATAAAAACAGTAGGCTAAACTAAAAGCAAAATTCAATTAACAGGTAATAATAAATATAGCTTCAAAATATTTTTAGAAAAGGAGCTTGTTTTTTTCTGTTAATACACCCTATATAAAAAAAATTTAAAAGTAAAAAAAATATATTTTTTGTCTGTTTTTATTTCTGTAAATACTATGAAAATAGAAAACTAATTAGGCCCCGATTTGTTTTATCGCAGTAAGAATTTTAAATTTACAGTTTACCAAAAAATTAAATATGTATGTATTATATCATTTACTATTGATTTGTTGGGAATAAAAAATAATTATCATATTTATCATTCACACAGACGATAAATAGTATTAAAACAAAATTACAAATTTAGTCAGATTGATCTAATTTAATAATATATCGAAAATATTAAAAACAATATAGTTTATTCTGTATCAAATATTATAAATGGAAAAAAATGGCATTTAAATTTGGCGCCATGATTTTTTCCAGCATGCGTCATCAATCCCCCACTTTTTCATTGCGAATGTAGGCAACTAAAGGGATGCGGAGGGGTAGAGCGGGGCGCGGAAGGGTAACGGAGAGGAAGAAAAAAGGCCGTTTTAATAATAAAAGTGTTGCACGTGTTGTGATTAATTTCTTGTGATTTAATAGTGATTATGTGCCGTTGACCGTCTCCAGAGGATCTTAAAGTAATGGTGCAGGTAATTCTGACGCGTATAACCTTAAAGATGCAAATGCAATCACGCTAGAAGCACGTTTCAGTGATGCGAAATAAAAACTCGCCCCTGATTTTTTTCATCATCCCCTTTTAGTAGGAAAAGATGGCGAACAGATTTTTATGCAAATCAATCTCTGCATGCACCATATAAATTCAATATTTTTATATCTTATGTTTTATATTGTTATTTTAATTAAATTTCAAGCTTTATTTATGGAATTTTATTTCAAAAACAATCAATTAACTAAATTTTAATTTTGATTAAAACAACTCAATATTTTATTGTTTGCAATTTTTATAAATTGCATTTAATAAATAAAATATTTTTAAATAAATTAAATTACATAATATTTGTTTATTTGTTGTTTTTGTATGTGTTTTTGTGTTAAAGAATATTAAACAATTATGTTTGAAATTTATAATATGCCTATAATGTTAATTCAATAAAATTATTCCAATGAACGCATATTAAATTTGTATATGGCACATTAAACAGTTTATATTTAAGTACCTAAACTGTGCAAGACCACTGTTATTACTTTGTTAAGTCTGCTAACTTACATAACTGTCTTTGTTATAATATATTCTTTGCTACTCCTCAAATTTGGTAAGTTCAATATGATAATTTCAAATATAAAATGTATATCGTACATTATGTTTATAGTTTGAACTAAACTAAATGTATTTATTATTATTTTGTTAATAAAACAACAAAATATTACCTATTTTTGAATGCCAATAGTTTTCTTCTTCTCAAACTCTGCAGTTATGTCATAGGACTCTGAATATTATTCAATATATCTGCATCAATATTAACAATATTGAATTTGTAAATTTTTGAAAAATAATGCTGAATTATAAAAACTAATCGTCTATTCAAAACCAAGAGAGTTGATCATAACGGTGTAAATAAAATGTTAACGTTGCCAATGACAGTGTGAATAAAATGAAGCTGTCACCATTTTATGCATACTTTTGGATAAACTATTGTTTTAATAATGAAATTTAACATATGTATGAGTCGTCCACATGAAAATTGAGTAACATTTTCAGCCGGAAAAATAGTTATATTAGTTATTTTCTAGCTAAAAGGGCATCAGAAAATCAACTATCTTTCATGTGTTAATTTTTTAAAATTATTTTCCTACTTTTTGAAGTATTATTTCAGATGGATTTAACGAGTTTCGGAACTGAAGGACTCATATTATATAATGAGTATTTTTATTAGTTGGAATTGAAAAAATTTTGTTTTCCATTTTACTCACACTGCTATGATGAACACGAATAAATAATATATAAATGTTGCAATAGATCTTGTTTAAATATGTGACACTTTACGGAAATTTGTCAATTTGCTAATTTATTACTTCAGCCTCTATGAAGAAAGTTGTTTGAAATTGGAAAACGTATTGTATGGTACACTTAAATAAAGATATTTTATCCACTCAAAAACATTATTACATTAAACTATTTTTTTGTGGATAAAATTTGTCTTTGTTCACTTATATCATAAATAGCTATTATTGAATATTTAGTTGATAATAATAGGATTTTACAATTTACTTAAAACAAGTTGACTTTTGGTTTGTTTGAAATAGTTTTCAATTTTAGGTAAATTACGATTTATTCATCAACAAAATGTTGTAACGATTGGCATCAATTTACAAAATATTAACATGTCACATTAATAAGGTTATGTTCACAAACTCTGATTTGCACTGTAGCATATCTAAAAGCATTCTAAAAACTGGAGCTCTTAGTGAGCAAGAATATCATGCCAGCGGAATATTCCCAGCTCGAACCGAAATTTGTCAGAGCAACCTGTGGAAACCACATCGCTCATGTTGCTTAGAGCGACCAGTGGAAAACACAGAACAAAAAAACTGAAATACTCAATTTACCCAAAAAACCGAGATAGGTGGTGTTGCCTCGGCTACAAGTGCTACAGCGATATGGTACATAATTTCTATACAAATTTTTCACTCAAGTTATGACTTAACACAGTACATAATGATAAAAAATGTGGTCATTAAATTAATTTAAGATCGTTCAAATGAAACAATTATTTTAATCGTACTTGTGAAAATGTGTGTATTTGTGAGAAAAATAACACTATTGTCTATTTGTTTAGGCTCCCGATTTAGACATGGGTCATCCCGATCTTCCCCAAGCCCTAGTTTTACTAAGTGAAATGAATGTCAGTGCCCAACATGTGGCTACACTGGTTGATAACATGTTGCAAAGAGTGCGTAATGGTGAACTAAGCACTGATCAAGGTCTTAGTTTCCTCGAAATGAAATATAACATGCTTTTAAGTTATTTAATCAATATAACCTACGTTGTTTTACGAAAGTGTTCCGGTGAAAAAGTTGAAGATGATCCATGTATAGATCGACTTGTTGAGATCAGAACGGTATTGGAAAAAATAAGACCAATTGATCATAAACTTAAATATCAAATTGATAAGTTGGTTAAAACTGCCGTTACTGGTACAAATGCAAATGATCCAACATCATTTAAAGCAAATCCTGAGGATTTGATGGGTGCAGAAGAAGGGAGTTCTGATGAGGAGAGTGAAACTGAGGCTAAACCTAAGGCTGGTGGAATGGGAGTTTATGTTCCACCAAAATTATCAGCAGTACACTATACAGGTAATTGATTTTATTTTGATCATTGCACAAAAACGCCTTTCATATGCCACACTAAGTTGATTGTATTATAATTTATTATTAATATTTCATCCATGAGGATGAAATCAGATGATGAAATCAGATGATGAAGTTTTTTTTTGATATTTGTGAACTTATTGATAATATACCTGGCTAGTTAAAATCTATTACGTGTGTGCAAAGTAAGTTTCTATACAAGCAGACTAGAAGAAATATTTATTATTAAGATTAGACATTGTTTTATTATACATATTTAATGTATACCTCATTCGGGAACACATTGTACTGTCATTGATAATGCCACGAATTCTAATAATAATGTCTACGAAAATGTATTTTCCGAAGATCGGTATTAGAATAAGTTTCATTTATAAAAATTTATTGATAAACGAACCACGAGATTATATTTGGCATGAGAATATAATTTTTCATTTTAACGGATTATTTATTAATTTATTATTAAATTCATATATATATATATATATATTGACGGACTATAATTTGTCAAATATGACAGATATTATTTGCTATGACGGACATTTCTTATTGGTAATCATGCATTGTTAAGATAATTTTGCCGTGATAATAAATTGTTTTTACTTTTCAATACGCTATTAGATA
>JARJEC010105617.1:0-20208 GCA_030264575.1 Tachinus sp. AB-2021
GGGCCTACAACTTTAATGTCACGAAATTTTTGATAGATTGATATTTTCAACCCTGTCGAGTAAATATCCCCATTAAGGGTTAAATTCTTATCTATTTTTATATCTGCGTTAGTTTGTTTATGTATACAATACATACAATATTATACCCTGTAACTTTTTTCAACAATTTTTAAATATCTACAATAGAATCGCTTTATTATTAATGAAAACAAAGAGGATACTCAAAAAATGTAAAATAAATTAGCAAATAATTAAACTCTAAAAGAAACTTTTTTAATCATCAATTATGTAATTAAAAAAAAAACAAATTGGACCAATTAGAATGTATTAATAACGGAGTTAGCGCCTTTTCTGTGGCGAGTTTTTGCCACAAAATTTCTTTTCATATAAAACTACAAATTTTGATTGAAGATTTTTTTCATAACTTGTAGTAAAGCAGAAAATATTTAAAAAGTCACCCTCAAAAAACCACCGTTTTTAGCTTGTAGCAGTTTTCCTTGTAAAGTTTAGTATATTTAAAAAAGAATAAAATACAAATCCCCTTATATCGTGACGCACAAGGAAATTTTGCGTGGATTTTTGCGGTTCGGGGTTGTAGTAGAACATTTAAGCAAATAATCAAAAAATTGGCCTGCTAATAGATTTTGTAAATATAAGGTACTTTTTGAGCCAGCTTGGCTGGCCTATACACCAAACATTCATTTAATTTCAAGTTAGCAAAACAGAAAAATAATTAAATATTGATTATATTGCTTTTATGTTAAAGAAAACGGTTGCACTGTTTATTTCGATTAAAAAGAAGTTTTATAACTTGTAAAATCCGTAGACTTCGTACAACAAAACACGTGCCTTTAACGCGTTAATACAGTAGGATTGTGATAATAATATACTAGTACTGATGAGTAAAATATTTAATTACGTATTTTTATATTTAAATTGACCTTTTATTTTATTCCTCTTACTTAAAATAATATGGATATGACATAATATATATGTTTGTGTGAATCCAATTTTACGCTTTTAATTGCTTACTTTGATATAAATGTTTGAAGTTTTTTATATTGTTATAAAGCACTTTCATATCTGATCGACGACTTGATTGATCTACCCAATATGGTTTTATAATTGGGGAGAATTGTTATTACAACGAAGCACCGTAATGTAAATCGATTAAATAAAATATTTATTATAATATTTAGAGGGTATCAAGTTAATTTTAATAATGTATTATATGAGTACGTTATTACCTGTTTTATATTTAAACACGTAAATCTGTTTTTTTCTCTCCATTGAGATGCGGAAATCACTAATGGTGAATTTAACATTAGTAATAACTTTAGATTTAGTCGTGATGAATTTATGCAATGAATTTAAATAAAAATAAGGTTTTATGCATTAGTGTCCTCAGGAAAGCGTGTGCGCCGCTTTAGTATCCCATAAATTGACGGGCCAAGTCCAATTAATTGACCGTCATCAATGTCGTATTGCATTTTTACACGTGGTAGTTTTAAATCACAACAATAACAAACCAAGATAGGAACTAATGAGAGTAATGACGTGTGTTTATCTTTTCTGTGAATAATACGCACGCGTATTACTACGGATTTTAAGGATTTGTTCAATATTACGAACTTTCAAAATTCAAAGTTTGAATAAATGGTTATATGGCTTTAGTATTTAAAACTTGACGTGCCATGTCTAAATGGGAATTTTGACTGTCGGGGCTCAAACGGTTGTGTTTTTAATAATGAATAATAGGAAAGAAAATTGCTTTCGCATATATATATATATATATATATATATATATATATATATATATATATATAAATAAAGGTGCAAAACTATTCTGTTATCCTGTTAGTTTTTTTTAGTTATTATTTTCTCTGTGCAATCGACATTGAATGAACCCGTATTTTTTCTTGTTGTTTACGCATAACCAAATGAAAAGATAAAGTTACGATCATTTGAGAGCCACTCCTCTGTTTACGGCGATTTATTGTGTTTTTAGTGCCGTAAAGTATTGCCATCTGTATGAATTGAATTGCGTACGGAGAGTGTCATAAATTATTTCACGCTTCCAGGAATATTTAAATCTCTTAATACAAGTTGATCATTTACGACTTCTCGGCACCAGGCCCTTTAAATTAAAATTTATTACTAATGCTAAATCGTTTGGATAAATTCACCATAAGCTGCGCTATTAATTACGAGTCTTGCCTCCAAGTACATCCATCCTAATCAATTTTAATCAATGATATCCCATTCTTATACAAGCATCATTCTTCATATTTTTCTAGCGGATTTGGACTTACTGGGCGAGCTCTAACACTTGTGTCTAACTCATGTTACTCATGCACTATGAGAGTGTTTTCCAACCGCTTTGATGTGTAACATCTAATGGCGCATTTGGACGAAAGTTGCCATCTTTGCATTTATGCAAGATCAACAGCATGAAGTTCGCACAGAAAACACAACCTATATTAGGGGCAGCAGTGGCTGAAGAATATCTCTTTCTTTGCTTTCTTCACTCTGTGGCGTCCATCTGGTTACAAAGAAAATCCTGATTCATTCGATAAGAAAACTCAATTTCATGACGCTCTTCCAATTTTGTTGCATTCTAACAAAAAGTATCCGTTGATTGCGCTTTCGTTTAAGCCTAGGTAGATTCAGCTTATATGCATTTAACCACTTGCTACCAATCTTCGGTAAACTCTCTGAGCGCATACAGAAGTGCCACTCACAATTGTAAGCGTTTAAAGCCAACTGCTGTTTGATGACGTTTTTGGAGACACTAGACTGTCTCTTCAGTTAGATGTGTACCTCGGGTCACCTGCCGTGTTACTTTAGATCTAGCGGTATCTACAGTGTTTGCCGTACATTTGTCTCCGGTTTTCCAAAAACAAAAGCAGCATATTGTACCAAATTTAGCCATTGTTTGGCAGTTATTTACACTTAAAAAACAAACAATCAACGACATATACAGCAAGGCTTAAAAAAGTTTTTTTAATGAAAATTAGTTTTCACAAAAAATAAAAACATCATTGCAAGTTAGACACTTGTCACAGGCGCTTCATATCCTTGTTACGACACTGCTAATAGTAATACGATTTCTGAAATTTTTCGAAATATTGGAAATAATTGCATGGTGTGCGAACGTGAATATATCGGCCGCTGAACAGTGAAAACGTTTGAGTTTATGGGTTCATGACAACGAGCATGCCTGATTTACGACACAGATAAACATTCGTTGATTAATGCACGCATTTCTTCCTATGTAAAACTGTCAAATTTCACCGGCCAATAGTAGAAGTCAAACTGGTTTGCACGTGATTTTATACGTTTAGCGGCCGCAGTATAGGACATAAATTATGTTGTCTGTGGTTAACTAAAAAGCGGGATTGTGACATTCCTTATTTAGATAAACAACTATTTTTACAATGTTTAATCAAATAATATTGCAGAAAAATGTTGCGTGTGATGTAGTGGTTAGTGTTGACTGCTGTTCCAGGTTTAAATCCGGCAGTCTATACTTTATTGTTTTCATGTTAGGGAAAGTTGTATTGAGCTCACCTTGTTTTGGTTTCGAAGGGAAACTGTAGGTCCCGAGCATTGACTGTCTAGATGTTGCGTACACGTTGATGAACCCAATAATTTGGGTTGGAATTCCTGAATTAGCAACAACGTTTTCAGGTGTGGTTTACCTCTGGCGTCGGTGACCAGTCTTAATAAAATACAGAAATAGACCAACTGAGACCTTAAATAAATACATTAAAAGAATTTCTGCAAAATCAAGCAAGTATTCGACTATATCTTGTAAAAGATTGGCTGATTGATTTCATAAATTGAAAGTGTATTACGCTATATCTTTAATGATGTTTACGGCGACTAAAAAAATTACTTCTATAAAAATTTTAATTTAAATTTTTTGTGTAATAATTAAAATTAATGATTACAATTTTTTGTTAGAACATTACAAATAATTGAAAAATACACAAAAAATAAAAAGTCTTTAATAGAACTCTAATTGATTTTCAAAATTAAGCAACTATGTAACGTACTAAACCATTTTTGCAGCAACCACATTATTTCTACAATTTAAATTTTGTGGATATCTGAAATTTTTATATAATTGCTTGAGGGTGCTCCACAACGTTCTTTTACGGTTCTAAAAAACTTGCAAAATGAATTAAATAAATTAAGTGTGCTTGGACCACACAACAGAAGTAAAAGTTTGATTGCAATTTTTATAAAATTAATTAAAGAGATTTCTACGCATTGATATGGGGATATGTACTTGACACCGACAATTATTAATTAATTTGTGAAATTAGATTTGTTTATATTGATGTTGTTCCATCTCAATTAACCATTTATTTTTTATTTCAAATTAATGCACTTGGAAAAAGAGAGAAAATATAAAATCAATGAGTGGAATTGGGATGGAGCAACATCGATATAAACAAATAAACAAAAGTTCGCGTAACGCTAAATTTGACTTTGAAAAAAATTGCCTCCGGAGAAGTTCAAAAATGCTATTTTTAATTTGTGTTTAACAACAAATACGTGGTTGAAATTTTTAATAATAGAAATATTTATCAAAAACTTACTTTTAAATTAATATTAATAGTTATTTTACTAAATACATAGTTATTTTAATTTCAGATTATAATGGTTAATAATTCTATTTCATTTTCTGACTAACACGAATATGATGATTTTAAACGTTGATATTGATTAATAACATGACCAGGCAGCGTAGATGTATATTTGTACAAAAGTAATTCAACTTCATGTTGTGTATAATTAATAATGACAATTAATAATGTTAAAAATCAATTTATTTACATGCAATTTTAATTAAATTCATATTGTATATCTTTTAAATTAACAACATTATGAGATAGCCATTTCATTTCCTATTGATAGACCATATCAATTTTACAAACCCACGTTATTTCCGCAGTTAGAAATGTAATCAACAAATAAACCGCCGTTAAAGCCGTGTGTATTACAAAATAAAACAGGACAAGCAACATGTGCGAAACTACAAAACTACTATAAAAATTCTCGGTAGCAATATAAAATGTGTTGCAGTTTAGCCAGTAATAAACTTTAGATGTAATTAGGTTAATAAGATGTTTTACTATGTGTAAATTAATTGTAAAATAACTCGGCTTTATAAGAATGAAAGGTTACGCACTGACAAGTCTGTTGTCGTTCCATTCATTCATCAATTAAATGCAAAGCAGTGTTTTGTTTGCTAATTATACATTGACAGTAATTTTATGGAACATTACTTTAACTTTCATTTAATAAAAAAACAAATAATGTCAGGATGTAGTTAATATTTCTTGCTACTGTTTCAAATTTATATTTAATATTTACACTGAATGCTGAAGATGTTAATAACTAAAATATGGTTAAAAGTCGGCCCGGTAAATCCTGGTAAAATTGGATATTTTTGCCCAGTAATCCTTTTATTGGAGGTGTTAAACTGGGACTTAAAGTGCGCATAATATAACAATGGAAGTTGTGTTAACACAGGTAGTTATAATTACAGAATAATTGCCTTTTTTTAGTTAGACTTTGGTTCTTTCTTATGCCAGTCGTGCTTGATGTTTCATGTTAAACGCATCAATATTCGTTCCGTGTAAAGTTAATTGTGCAAAGCGGAAGAGCTCAAATTAAAATTGTTGAAAAAATAGGAGGTGATGCGACTGTAAAATATACTTAACTTTTAATCTAACAGTTTAATGATGACAATCAATAATAGTTTTTATTGTTTGCAATTGAAGCAATTAGTTTGTTATATTTAGGTCAACAATAACGATAATTGCTTATTTAAATATTTTTTTTGTAAATATACAATTAGGACAGCACATTGCTCTAATTAATACCCGGGGTTGTGAAGTGCACGGCTAAAATGTCAGGGTTTAACGATTTTTATATTATTCAGAACCCCTGAAACGAGTTAACGAGTTTAAATCACGATACTTAGTTACCCCTGAATGTGTGATTACAATTTTATTGGTATAGTCAGTAATATATAGATTATAATTATATAGAACTAAATGTTCGATTTTGTTATTATTTATTCAACGACCATTCAATAACATTCATGCCAAGATTATTTTATAAATATTTAGTTAAACAGATGTTACAATTATATCCCTACCACAATTTCTACGCCCCAGCCAATTGATTTTCAAGGTACCTGCTGACTCAAAACAAAATTCCTAAAAGTAACAGTGGCTACTTGCGATTACTACTCATTCTACAACGCGTTTCCCGTAATGCAATAATTGAAAAGTAAAAGTAACGCTCACTATGAATAATGGTCGCCACTATAACACTTCCTGGTTTTAACTAAATATGAATTAAATAAGTCGGTACTATTAAATTAGTGTTACGCTTAGCCGATGCGTGCTTTACGTTCGACGCGCTCGCTAGATATCAGCATCAATAAAAAACGTTTTATTGTTTTTGATTTTATAATTGATCGGATCATTAACCAGTTTGTATTGTTTGCAACGTGCCGCTGATACATTGCAAAATTATTGAGATAGCAATAAGTTCTCTTGGTGCGTATGTGTATGTGTTTTCAGTTTTCGTTGCTAAGTGCTAGTGGATTCACCTATATAATATTATCGACTTAGATTTGTGTGGAAAATCAATGGGGACATTCTTTAGTGTATTACGTGGAATTGGAATGTTGTTTATGTGCTAAATTAACAAAACAAACGAAATGGATTTGTACAGCGATTTTTATAGAGAATTCGACCAGCAGTATAATGTGGAACTGCGAAATAAACGGGAAAGTTGGCAACAATATTGGGCATGGTGTGTATTTTATTTTCTGTTTAATTTTAATCACATATTTAACTATAATTTTATATATCAATATTATGTAATAAATTTTAAAAAAATAGGATTATAAACCAACTATTTATTTTTAGTCTCATAACTCAAATAGATTGATATTAGAGTCACTATTTATTACTTAACTTTTATTAGTTTAAAAAATTGTATATTACACTTTTTAAAAAGTATGGGTTGCTTTAAAATAAACATTAATAGCGTAATAGATCAAATATATGTTAATATTTAATGAAAATTGTATGTCTCCAAGTTGTTTATCAGTTCTTATCGAAACTATTATATAAAACTATCTTATCTTACGGATTAAGTATGAAAGGTTTTTTTTAAATATTTGTCGTTAAAGAAAATCCCATAAAAAACTAATAAAATTACATGCTTCAATAATCGACGGGTCAAAATAAATAACGAATTAAATTATTTTGATTTATATGTAAACTGAAAGATTGTATGAAATTATAAACACTACCATCCAAAGGCTTTTTTCTTGGTATACACAAGGCACTAATAATGCAAAATTTTCAGTCATATTTTTCAAATAATTATGTTATCATTTTCACCGAAAAATTGTACATGTTTTTTATACCAATTGAAAGAATTTTATTTTATTAATGTATAAATTATTTGTCAAAACAAAAATTATTGGTCATATTGAACGTCACAAAATGTTAGGTGGATGCAATATTTTCACTTATGAAATTTTTTTAATATAAGTGTGCAGAAGTAGATCTCTTTTTATAGTGTTTATAAAAAATCTATTAATTGCGGGAATCAAATCCGGAACTGCTACTCCGCGTACATAGATATGGGGTTATGTATCTGAAACTAAAAAATATTATTAATCAACTTGTCAAAGTTGGTTTCTTTATAAAGATGTTGTTCTATCTCAATTACACTTATCGATTTTACATTTTTCTTTCTTTCTCCTCAAATTTTTAATGCATTTGACGCGTCAAGAAAAAGAGACCATATAAAATTGATGAGTGGAATTCAGATAGATTCGCGTGATGTTAAATTTGACCTTGAAAAAATTAGAATTAATTTATTTCAAATAGTATCAAACATGGAGTATTAAAAGAAATACCAAATTATACTTTTTAGCTTTTAATATTGTTCTCAGAGGATCCGAAAGGTAAAAAAATCAAACATTTTGGATCTTAAAACATCTTCAAATTAAAAAATGCAAGATAAATTAAAAATTGGAAGAAATATTTGACTATTTTGAATGTGTCTAGCATAAATACAATTATGTTTTCTTATCATTTCACACGGAAATTATTCCTGAGCGGCAAAATATATTTTCTTTTTATTAGATTTGATTTTTTAATTTACGGATTGTTTTTGGGGCACAATAAAAATGTAAAACATATATAAGAGGAATAAAATTATTGAGAACAATCTAAAATTTTTACAGTAGACAATACAATATCTATCAAAATTGATACCGCTACAATTTATTTTAAATGATCTTGCTGAAAGCACGAATAAATCAACACAAGAGCGATCTTTTAAAACATTAAATTTGTGTTGTTTGATAATGCACCCATAACATACGTTAATAAAAAAGTGAATTTTACTAGTTCCAATGCAACAAAAAAAAATTTTTTTCTCTCTTTGTATATTCTCTCCTTTGTATATAGGTGAAGATTACATTTACCACAATAAAAGAGTGTCCTGTCTGCAGTTCCATTTGTAGTCTTAAAATTCATTTTACATCTGCTAGCTTCTCTTTTCTCATTACGCATAGGCATATGATCAATGCCAGCTAATTGTAATTCTCTCAGTGGACGAATTTCCAAATTTCTTTTAGATGTTGTTAGTACAGTTGGCGAATTTGATGAACTTAGGTCCCTTTTTTGTAGTCATTCGTGCTTGGCCTACAAACAACAAAACATTGGCTACTTCTAATCTAAAATGCATTAGATCAAGAATATCACGTTTGGAATTTCCTTTTGTTTCTTCATTTCTTGTATACTCTAATCAGCTTACCGCTAAAGTAAAATCAACAAAAGAAGTAATCTACACGTATATATTTCCTCGATTTTATAAATCCTCAATAATGTGAAATTAATTGATCCAAAAGATTTACTCCTCCCATACCATAGTTGTAGAATTTCAAAATTTCTGGTCTTTGAATTTTTTCATACTTTTTATTTCATCTACGTACAACATCTTCCCGACCAATACCAATGAAATTTGAACCAGGATGTGTACTTTTATTATCCTGCCATTTTATTAACAATGCTCCCGTCTTCATTTACAACTTAATCTGAGAATTGACGGCCATTTTTAGATAATTCTTTGTCTAGAAGTAATGGTGGATTTGCAAATCTATTTACTCTTATTGTTCCAGCTGCATTAAATCCAATTTGTTTGAACAATTCTAATAATTGATAAGTGGTAAAAAAATTGTTGCAAAAAATAGTATGTTTATTACTTTTCTAAATCTTTCAAACAACAATATATTTTGAGTTGAGTACAAATTCCCATAAAACTTCCTTGATATAGAAAAAAGTCATGTGGAATTTCAGAGTTTCCAGCAAGTATGCAAATCTTGATTCCTCGTGAATTTGATTCTCCTTTTATTGTTTGTTGGTAATTGTATACGGAATAATTTGTTTGTCCACAGAGAGAATTCTTTCCACTTACAATTCTAATCTACGTTTTCTGACACAATCAATTATTGGCCGCATTTTTATAAATTTGTTTTTGTTATGAGCACTTATTTAGATATTATTCACAACAAATTATTTCGAAGCTGTGAAAATTGGTCACTAGTCATTGTTGTTTTGTAATAATCGAAGTGGTGATAGTTTTTTACCATTAATTATTATTTGCAATCCAAAAAGCTTTTTGATTTCTCCCACATTTGTATTTTTCCACTGTTTGGCTTTGTTGGGCATACAAATTAGTGAAAAAAGTGATATTGTGAAACACTTCGTCGCTAAAATATTTACAAAATAAGGTCTTATTATTTTTTAAGCTGTAGTTTTTATCATTAGCAGTAGCCTCATATTCAATATTAGGTGCGATAAAATTGCACATTCGGTTTTTTTCTCGGTAGATTTGCGATTTGCTATTTTTATTTTACTTCTATCGTCAATTATTTCAATTATTGCTTGGGCGTCTATCTACGGCAACGCTTTTATTTTCATCAGTAACCGCAACTGTTTCTGGTTCAAAAGTCATTTTTTAATCAATTTTTTCAGCATTCTCTTGCGTTGTCAGGTGCGTGTTCGTTAATATTTCCTTCAAATCTTCCAAAATGTTACGTTCTTCTTCACTTTCATTATCGTAGAAATCCGAATCCATAATATCATAACGTTCTTTGTCACTAAGACAGTTTCTGCCTATTTCCTACTAGGAGCAATTAAAATAAGAGTATTATTGAAATATATCGTAGCAGAACGAAAATTTGAGAGTATTTTTACAGATATATTATAAAATAAAACTTGCCTGTTTTACAATAAATAATACAATTATGCCGAAAACAGTGGCACAATGCTTTATAAATATAGTCATGTCACCATTAATTATGAAAATGGACTATTCTAGAAAAATAATATGCAATATTGCTTTTTAAATATTTTTTATGATATAATCAGTATATGCAACTCAAAATACAAAGAAATAAAGTGTATAGTAGTAGTAGTGATAGCAATTTAAATGTGATGTACATTATAATAAGTACATTAGTACAACACGCGCAAATGGGTTAAAGTATGAAGAAACCTTGAAATTAAAAAAAAAGTTTTATTTAAAAAATAGTACTAGTCTTTGTAGGCTTAAACCTAACTACCTCCGATAACTAGAGCACCATTAATTATTTACCAATAACGTCGGCGGCCACGCGGTCATCTAAATTTTGACAGCACATTTTCAACATTTAGTACAATTTATCAAGATTTTGTTGCACTTAAGTAATTTTTGTTATAGGAAATTTTGTTCGTTCTTCAAGTATTATTAATTAGCAATTAAAATTACTTTTTGATTTATTTTATATTTTAATCTAATTTATTTTTATATTTTAATCTAATTTTTCAGTAACTTTACTGCTGCTTATCCAAATATATTGCTTGTCTCACTTATTGAAATCAATTTCTCAATTTTTCAAGATTTTGAGTTTTCTTGTACCGTTTGATAATATTTCAAAACTCGTCATTTTGTAGAAAATTTTGAATAAATGCTGTACTTGGTGATGTTTTTTTTACTATTGATCTAGAATAAGTGAAGAAATAAATTAATTATTAAAGCTTTAATATCTATTAAATTACCAACAATAAATATGAATTATTAAAGTATTTTATTCTAAACATCTACAAAGTTTAAAAGCATTTATTTAAAATGCCTTACTTTTAGTTGTTTCAAGAGAAACAAAAATTCACCAAATTTTTATTTAATTTATCCAAACTCGTTTCAACATTAGAACATTTTCTTTTTTTTTTTCTAATCATTTCTCTAACAATTGGCAGACGTTTCATAGGTATAGAGGAATATGTACACAACATTTGCATAATAACCTTTTAATTTAACATGGCTCGCTTAGTGTATATCTGGGCTGATGAGTCTCAACTTTTAAAAACGAAGAAGCTAGCTCACGATTCAGTAGCTGATGAGCTGAATCGGCCATATTTTTCCACACAAAAATATTTGTTTGTTAGATTTACCAATAATCGTTTTGTTTAAAACAATCTTGTTTTGTAATTTTTTTTCTAATTATTAGAAGCAGTCTTATATAGTACCAATCTATAAATCAGTAGATTGAAGCGCTGCTGATAACTGGTGTTTGTCCGACATGACTTTTTTTATTTTGATAGCTAAGTTGATTGCTCTGGAATATTGCATCATAAATAATAATAAATTGGCTGATAAGTTTTTTGATTCGAAGGTCACATTGCGTAATAATAAATAGTTTTTTGTCAAAAAAATATTAATGTATCCTCAGGGGTGCCACAAGGCTCCCATTGCGGACCATTATTACGTAATCTATTTGTTAATGATATGGCTGTAATATTTTTATGCATGTTTTTTACTTTTTTAATTATTTTTAAAAATAAGAAATTATAACGATTACGACTTAAAGTATTATTCATATTTCCGTTACTTTAAAAGATTACTAGGATATTGCCAAGTTATTCAGATTATTATAACAGGAAGTAAAAGCAACATTCTAATGTTTTTTGCTTTAAAAAATAAAACAAAAAGATTGCTTTATTTAAAAACTTGTTATTTGTGACAAAACCGATATTTTGTAGATAAAGTCGTATTACCAAAGCTCTATAATGGCATATCATATATATTTTATTACGACTGTTTTTCAATGGTCAATTCAATATTTAAAAAATAATAAACTTAGGCTGTGGTGCGCAAACCGTGGATCGCGACATTTATACTATTTGTTTTAATTTATTAGTTTTAGTCAAAGAATTTTATAAAAGATTTTTTTTTATAATTTAGTAATATGTGTAGATTTCTTTTCTTTATACTATTTATTCATTAGTTCTAACGTGTGTGAACTTCTAAAATATATTTTTGCGTTTGGTCTCGTCTATAACAGTTATCTGCATGGTTTTTTGATAAACGCTGAATAATAATATCGTACTTATTATGATGAATATAAATTTGTTAGGCTTTATCTTCACTTCAAAAATTGTTTTTGAAAGATTGTAATCATTGGAAGAGGTAACGAGTTTGAGATAAGAATTTGTTATGTATGTATCTGCAATTTTTGTACATATTTAAAAATTAAATAAATTAAAGGGAACAAACAATAAAATTATCCAAATTAAATGATTAAAATTAATAGTGCACCATTAACTGTTTATTGCCCTCTGCCAGTTTATTTTTATTCGCATTTTTTTAAATTGTTCACGTCCATTAATCAAATATAATAAAACAGCTTTATAGACTGTAGAAATATATATTCCGTAATATGTACATTTTCTTTTAATAAGGAAATGCTTATTTTACACAAAGCATATGCAATATTACACAATATTCAAACGGCAATTAAAATATTATTAGCAGAAAGTAACAAATACCGTAACAAATTTAATACATAAACTGGAACAAAGGGCATAATCAAATTTTATTATAAAACTGGTTCGTGGTGCAGTGCAATGAGACCGCTAACTTTGTTTACAAATCCATTATACTAATAACATTGTCTTGTAGATTGTAAACTTCTTGCAGCAAACCTGCAAACAGTGCAAACTTTATTCATAAATTGTCGACACGAAATTATGCTATTGTGTAATTTTTAAGGTTATTTGTATACAGTGATAATGCTATGTTAACGCAATAAACAAATCATTGTTCTCATAAATTATTTTCACACTTTAAATCACACAATTAGCTGTACAAATAGAATCGTGTTATATCAAGTTTTGTTTGTTATAATTATAATTAATTATGTAACAGGTTTATAGCATGAGTATAATTTGACAGAATAGAATCATTTTAAGATAGAAAAATGTTTTATTTCTTGTAGCAATATACGCTTATCGTAAATAAAAATAATAATATTTAATGATGTATAGATGTCGAAATAATTATTAGTTTTGTTAATAAGTTAAGTTTAATGAAATACTTTTCTTATATATTTGAAAGTCCAGTTTCAGTTTTTTTTATAATATTCAGAATGAATATTTATCATGTTTTACAATAATAACTGTATTCAAAAAATGTATAGCCATGACTAGGGGTACGTTTATGTCAAAGAGATGATAAGCGATAAGAGCTACGATAAATGCATAGTAGAAAATTATCACATTGAATTGCAAAAACCTGACTATTACTATTTGAATCGTTTGTCGTTCGTATCGTTGCTTAATCGGTGAGAATCGCTGAAGGCACATCTAAAATATAAACAGATTTTTGCAATTATTAGTTTTTTGCACTGCGCTTTTATCGCCGTTCTTAACGTTTATCGTTGCTTCCACATAAACTGACCCTAAGTTCAAATTTTATTAAAAAGTGCGAATAAGCTACAGAAATAGTAAAAATAGTTAAAGTAGTTGAAATGTCATTAATCAGGAATTTACATAATTTATCCGACAATTTTGGTTTCTGAAATTGGGATAGTCAGTTGACTTTTTGGGGAACTTCTATTTTGCTAATGTCTAACTCCATTTTTACAGTATTAGTTTGCCAAATACTTGTAATTTTTTAAGGTTTTAATTTATTATTAATTTTAGAGAAAGAGCTCTAAATTATGAAATTTAACATAGTTTTATCAATTCAATGATGTAATACTGCATTTACTCATCACATGATCGAGAATTTTATTATTTATCATTAGAACGTGTTTTTTGTGCAGATAGAGTTTAATGGTACAAAAACTATGGCAGCGACCAGTGGCAACATGAGGTCGCCTTAAGCTAAAAATGGTTGGTACTGTATTTGTGAAATATTTATAGCCTGTTGCAACCTTACAAGCTTTCTTATTGCTACCAACGTGTACCCTAATGGCTGATATCGATATGTTTTGATTTGTCGAAAGGAACCTTTTCAACATAGGCCAAATATTTCCAAGTCTCGACAAATTATTTTTAAAATATTGAGATACGTGTAATTATTTTAAAACATTTCTAAAATTTCGATTATTGGTCTATATATATATATATTTTTTTTTTAAATATAATAAATAAATAAAAATATAGTATATTATTCAATTTTGAACATTTATAGTTATTAAACGTGCATTGTTTATCTGATTTAAGTAAGTAACTGGTTGCTCATGTTGTTTATCATGTTTGTTTACGGGCATTAGATTTATCATTTTATGAGATATGAGTCTATGACTACATTCACTATACAAATCGTGAGCAAAAGGTTGATTAGTATAGGTAATTTCTTGGAATAATATAAACAATAAAATATTTTGAGAAGAAATTAAGGACAGCTTAAATTTAACTAAATAACATTATTAGTAATTGTAAACCGATAGCAACATTTAAGAAATACTTTAAGAAACAAAAATTATGTTGTGAATGATACGGACTTAAAAAAATTATTTTTATATATTAAGTATTGACTTGAGGACTTGAGAATATAATAATAATAATTGTTTGTTTTCCAGCAGAAAACATAATATATTCAAATTATAAAGAAAATTCTCTAATGAAATTTATACAAAATACAAATTTTATAAATTTATTATATATAGCGTATCACGTATTAAAATTACTAAAAATGTTAACTGGGTATTCGGTTGTTTGATAATTTTGAATTAACTTTAACATTGGCGAGTTTCGATGATGAATTGTTCTCGTAGCCCTTTCAAAAGTACGAACACAACGAAGGGATTTTGGCTGAACATAAAATTGTATAAAACACTGCAATCCAAGAAACCACGTGTTATCTTATATAAGTTTAACATTTAAAACAAATTGATGGTGGTTATGTAAAGGGAGCACTTTAAACTCTTAAAGCAAATCTTGGTATGAGTAACCTTGACATGGATAATGTCCAGTTTTATTAAAATGTAGGAATTTCAAAAATATTCTTTGAATACCTTCTAATTTGTTTAGGTACGTCGTAATAATTTGAAGGCCACATGGGAACACAATAGTGAATTCAATATTTGATGTCTGAATGTGGAGGAATTCAACAATATTCATTCTGAAAATTATAAAATTAAAACTCCACAAATATAATAAGAAAAGTATATTTTTCAACTTATCTTATTCGCAAACCATATATGTATTTTGACATCTATGTGTCATTATCAATAGTGATTAAATTATAATAGTGAAAGTCTGTTTAGAATTAAACCATTATATATCACAAATTTCTTGAATTCTCTTGTGGTTGATGAGCATTAAATGCTAATCCACTCTAATGTAACTCCTAAATCTACTATCTCTTGGTTTCTCAGCACTCTTGGACACGGCTCGAAGAGTTCTGATTGTCTTTAAGTTGTGAACCAGTTTCTTATATTTATTTTTATTATTTATTATTATCAATACGTTATTGGGTGAAGTATATTATAAAAATAAAGGTGATTCCGCTCGGTCTGTTCGACATACTTTGCTTGCCCCTCTTTTATATAATTTTTATTTATATTTTCGAATTACGCGGGTTTTGACACCGACTGATACTGATCATGTTTTCCGTATTTGTCAATCTAAAAAGCACCATCCATTGGTTTTTATTTTCTTCTAAAGAGAAAAAAATAATAAATTCGAATTTTATTTGTGTTTTGGAATTTTTAATGAAACAAAAACCAAAATGTGCAGATTTTAAAGATCTACACATTAGTGTATATGAAATTTTGTTATAAATTTTATAGTTATCTTGTAAATTGACAAAATCCTTCATTTTGACATTTCTAATGCGTTTTTATAAGTTAGGTATTAAAATATCGATCTCAAACTTTTAATTCAATTTTTAGGGTTAAATTACTATAGAATTGTGCAACTATCTCTCTTCATTTGTTATTCTGTTTAAATCGAGGCCGTTTATGGCGATTTTTTAAGAAAAATTGACCACCACGTGTTGCCAACTTAACGAATTGAAACTAATTTTTGGGCGGCAGAACTAGAGCTTACTTCTAACTTATTCTCTGTACAAATACAAACATACATACATACATACAGGCATACATATAGACATTATTATAAAAACTTTTTAGACTTGGGGACCTCGTATATTTCCGTTGAAATCTCAATTTCGAATTGTGAGTATGAATCGAATACTTTTCCCTGTATAGGGCCGAACAGTTAAACCGCACGAATTTTCGACACGGCATTGAGTCTTAATCTTATTAGAATTATAATTTAAAATAGCTGACAAAACATCATTTTGAAAAATTGTGTAATAATTGTATTTAGTAATTTGATTGACATTGAATTATTCAATTGCAATAAAAAAAACATTAAAAAAATTGTGTGATAAAAATTAAACACCGCTTGAAAGTGTAAATCTTTCACATTACAGGAAAGATATACATTTGCATGTACCTGGAATATGCAATTTGAAACTTGATGTCCCACTGCTATCATATTTATGTTTATAAAATACCAGCTGTGATATTATCTAATCTCAGACTATAATATATAGTATTTTCAGAAGTAGTTATAACAAGTACTTTGTTAGTAATTGATACATTATTAACTCACGTAACATGACATGTGATTTACATTAATTATGAACGCCAGGATGCGTCGTCGAATATCTTATCTAATATTCAATCTTTCTGAAATTGCTACAGTAATTGCATAAATTTAATATGGTTTCTAATTAGATCGTAATAAATTGTTTCCAAGTCTTAACAACCACAATATATAATATATTATGATATCAAAAAGAAATATATAACAATACGTGTGATTTATTTTACAATAAATTACCCACATACAAGCAGCATATCTATTAATAATGCATAATTGTATAATTTCAGTGTACCAACAGTATTGCACTATCAACCTTCATTGTGTAATAAATAGCATTCGGATGGTTATTGAAATAATGTCTCAGAATCTTTTGTTTGGAGCTTTTACGATTCCGGTTTTGCTTATTTAGATAACATTGTATTTTAATATTAAATGAATAAAATGTGAATCACTTGGAATTCAATATTGTTGTATCTTGTGGTAGTTGTAAATACTATGTGTTTCGAAATATTTTTAAGAGTGTTTGGTGCACGGCTTTTGGTTAAGAAAAATCGGTGATCTAATTTTATACATTTTTTAAATACTTTTTAATTTATCATATTTATAATATATTTCAAATTTAATTAGAATGTAATGACTATAATAAATGTGATCTTACCAACAGACACATTTTCGATTTTACAGATTATATGCTTAATGTCCATAAGAGAGTTTGTTAGTTGGATGAGGGGTCGTTCTTTTATTAAGTTTATATTTTCAGTATTCTGACCATTCTGATAATAATGTTGTATTTTTCACGATTATTGTATTTTTTATGCAATGACCCCACTAAATTTGTTTTTAATGATACGGTATAGTAAAAATGAGAAAATCCATACTAATTGCAACCGCAAAGGTCTCTGCGAACAAAAGTGATATTTTCCATTGTATTGAAAATGGAGCAATTACAAGAAGTCCATGTAATAACAAGGTGTGAGTGAATATATAATCAGTCAGGCTTAGAAGTTTGTATTTCCGGAGATATGAATTATCTTACAATATACAATTTTCAAGAAGACATTTCATAGTTGAAGTTAATTTTTATTTTAACTTTATTTAAGGAACCTAAAATTAATATATACGCCAAAGTGATATTTTAAATTATATTTTTTTCTGTGTAAACCATTATTTGATTTGATAACAGAAATGTTTTGTCTGTTGCTCCTAATTTTTATCTTATTGTGATGAAAAGGATACAACCTAGAAATGGTCGGATTAATATAAAAAAATTAGATAGAGTTAGTTTTTAAAAAGGTTCACAAACAGGCAAACATTACATTGATATGTATTTAATATTTAAATTAATTCTGTTATAAACAATAACAAATTTTAACTACTCCATCGTATTTTATTTTATCTAGAATAAACATTTTTATTTCAATGCTTCTCTGCCATTGTGCAGTTTCTAACTTTCTATGGTTTGACTTCTTGCGCTGCTGTTTGTGTGGTCCTATTGTGCACTTCTGACCTCTTGCACTTTTAGCAGTTTTGTTTCTTCTATGAAAAAAAAGAGCTTTTTCAAAGGGCTATCATCCGCTTTGCTTAAGTAAGCTTATGTTTGCCGAAGCATTCTGTGCGCCAAGCATCTGCTACATAGATTGTTATATGTCTAATTTATGCATGTGTTTGTTAAGACTATAGTGATAAGACTAAGTCAAATAATAGCGATAATCAGTTCTGTAAGACTTCACGGTTTGTATCGACTTATATGTGATACTTCCATTTAAGTTTTTGAATATTTTGTATTCTGGTTCTGTTAGGAATAATTTTGTGTGATTCATCTTTAATAGTTTTTTCAGAGGTAGTTGTGTCCCGAAACAGTTTTGCTCCCGATTATTTTCCGATCTCATGCGCGATTTTTAAAGTAGGCTCTGGTATAATAAGTTGTTTCCTTTTTTACAAACTGGTTGGCCTTAAGTTATTTTCTTTGAATTGGTCTTTTGGTATTCAGACCCAGCGTACTCTGTTGATTGTGGCCAGTGGCTCCAAACTGTATGCAATCCAAGCCCATATTACTGGAAACCGCAACGCCGGTAGTTCTGCTTAACTGTTAGACATTACGCAAGCACAGCTAATTGGTTTGTTGGGGCCTGAAATCCCGACTCTGTCACACCACTTGATGGCGGCCGCTTGCACTTTTAAATAGGGGCTTATTTGCCCAGAGATAGCGTCCTCCGGTGTTTGCCTTTATGCTTCAGTGCGATTTAGATTTTTAGTTTCATCTGTGTACCAGATGTTTCCCTACTCTCCGCCCGAGTGAGTTTTCTTTGACCACTTGTCTAACGATAATATTACCAGATGAAAATACCTTGAATGCAGTAAACTTTCATGATGCCTGACCTCATTATTAGAGTTTTCCTCATACAAAATGGACTTTCTAAACGCGTATTTTAAGATCGAGCAGAGGGCTAGGTTAATGTAATATTGAACTAAATTGTTTTTGAAGTTTAAATGAGTGTGGCCTCTTTGTAAACGACAAAGGAAATCAGACTAAGTGGTTTAGAACAACCAATAAAAAAATAGTAAACATTTTATAATCAATTAGCCAAATACACACTGCTACAAACGGCAACAATCAAACGCATACAATTGATTCACTCTTCATAAGAGAGCATCAGTGCATCTTAGTGACTTCCGTCTCTTTGAAACGTGTTTAGTGCCATTGCAAGTAATAATTAATTTTTTATCGATTCTTAATCGTTTTGCTGCAACCTAGATCCAAAAACAAAATAGTTATTTATTTGTTGCCAATTTTATTTTTCTAGTTTTATAAATAACAGCTTTCTCTATGACAAGATCATCCTACAGAAATCGTATAAAAAATTCCGAACAATTTTTTATATATTCCAATACATTTTTTTATAAATTAAATTTAAAAAATATATTTTTTAAAACAGCAATTTTAAATTAAATTATGTTTTTCTGCAAAACTAAATCTATTTTCTAAAAAAATATATTAAAATATATGATGTTTTAAGTGGATGTCTTTGCCCTCTATTGAAGGTGTGATTAGACGGATTTTACTTAAATCTAGTCAATATTTCTGTTGTGTCTTTGAAAATACATACATACATACATACATACATACATACATACATACATATATACATACATACATACATACATACATACATACATACATACATACATACATACATACATACATACATACATACAT
>JARJEC010105631.1:0-10778 GCA_030264575.1 Tachinus sp. AB-2021
GTGTGTGTGTATGTGGTTTGTGAGATAAAATCAGTTGAATACTTATTTAAATACAATTATATATAATGAATATAAAAATATAATATTAATTTGAATACTCTTATTATGTTTGTGGAGTCTTAATTTTGTAATTTTCAGAATGAATATTGTTGAATTCCACCACATTCGGACATCAAATATTGAATGTGTAAGGTTGCCTCTATAAAACTGACTCTCTGATAAGCGTTATTTGCCCAAAAATTTTATTTTTCTTCTAAAAAACATTTTCTTTAGTTTTTGATTCAATTTTTAATAAAGCACAAAGTCACATCAAACATATTTTGAAAATACAAAAATGTTTGCTTTCTAATTTTTTATATCTTTTTAATAATAAGAAAGCATTTCTGAAAAGTAATAAAAAAAAATTTAAATAAAAAGCCCCTTTTGTTATTCGCGATTAATACTTTTTTGAGTTAAAAAAAAACTTAAAAAAAGATATTGATCCTTTTTATAAAATTTTTTGGTTGTTTCAAAGTATAAAAAAAATTGCCGTTTATTCGAAAAAATAAATTTATAAGATTTTGATCCATTTTTCCAATATTTATTGAAAAAAATTTTGGTTGTTTCAAACTATAAAAAAACTTGTCTTTTATTCGAAAAAAAAATGTTATAAGCATTTTAATTATATTTTTATCATTTAGCAAAAAAAAGAAAATAAAAAGCTCCTTTTGTTATTAGCCATTAATACTTTTTTGAGTTGAAAAAAAAAATCCTTTTTGGATGTTTCAAACTATAAAAAAATTTGTCTTTTATTCGAAAAAAATTGTATAAGCATTTTAATTATTTTTTTATCATTTAGCAAAACAAATAGAAAATAAAAAATCCCTTTTGTTATTAGCGATTAATACTTTTTTGAGTTAAAAAAGCTAAAACAAAAGATGTTGATCCTTTTTCCCAATATTTTTTTTAAAATTTTTTGGTTGTTTCAAACCATAAAAAAATTAAAAAATTTTTTTTGCATATTAAACAGATTAAATACAATTTTCTGGAAAAAAACTAGAAAATAAACAAATATTTTTCAAAATTTGGGGCGTTTTAAAATTTATTTAATTAAAAAACGTTTTTTCAAGTTTGATTTTAACAAAATAAATCAATTTATAACCGAAACAAGCTTTTTGCTCCGTTGCTGTTTAGAAAGAAAAAAAGGCTGGAGAAGTTTTTGTTTATTTTTTATGGTTGGGTTTTGGGAAAAAAATGAAATACTGGAAATAAAAAAGAAAATTTAGTAAATTTTGGCGGCGCGTATTTATTACCGAGACTAGTAATTTTATATTTTTATGGATAAAAAATATTAATAAAACTAAAAAAAAATAAAAAAATTACGTGTTTTATTTGAAAAGAATTTTTATAAGCATTTTAATTATTTGTTTAGATTTTATTTTATCTTTTATTGCATTTTTTGTTTCTTTTCCACGTATAAAACAATAAAAAGACATTTAAAATTTATAATTTTCAGTTCTCAGCTGTTTAATAATATTTTTGAAAAGTGTTGGCGTGTTTGAATCACATGGATTCAATTCATTTCGTTTTTAAGAAGAAAAAACACTTAAAAAATATTAATAAAATTCAAAAAAATGTGTTTTATTTGAAAAGAATGTTTATAAGTATTTTAAATATTTTATTTATTTGTTTAGATTTTCTTTGATTTTTTATTGCACTTTTTTGGTTTTGTTTCAGCGTATAAAACAATGAAAAACGTTTTAAATTTATAATTTTCAGTTTATAAAATATTTTTGAAAAATGTTGACGTGTTTGAATCACACGGAATCAATTCATTTCGTTTTTAAGAAAAAAGAAACACTTGAAAAATATTAATAAAATTCAAAAAATTCAATAAAAGAAATGTTTTATTTGAAAAGAATTTTTTTTATAAGCATTTTAATTATTTTATTTTTTTGTTTAGATTTTCTTTCATTTTTATTGCACTATTTTGGTTTCTTTTCCGCCGATAAGACAATGAAAAACGTTTTAAATTTATAATTTTCAGTTTAGAGTTGTTGCGAAAACAAAAATAGCAAAAGATTTTTGAAAAATATTGGCGTGTTTGAATCACACTGTTTTAATTCATTTCGTTTTTAAGAAAAGAAAAAAAACACGCAAAAAATATTAATAGAATTCAAATAATTTAAAAAAAGTGTTTTATTTGAAAAGAATGTTTATAAGCATTTTAATTATTTTATTTATTTGTTTTGATTTTCTTTGATTTTTTATTGCACTTTTTTGGTTTTTTTCCGCGTACAAAACAATGAAAAACATTTTAAATTTACAATTTTCAGTTTTCAGCTGTTGCGAAAAAAAAAGCAAAATACTTTTGAAAAATGTTGGCTTGTTTGAATCGCACGGATTCAATTCATTTCGTTTTTAAGAAAAAAGAAACACTTGAAAAATATTAATAACATTAAAAAAATTATTTTATTTGAGAAGAATTTTTATAAGCATTTTAATTATTTTTTTATCATTTAGCAAGTTCAAAAAATGTTTTTTTTGGTTGATGGCAGGTGTTTTTGGTTGTTTTATGTTTAATTAAAATCCAACATTATCTCTTAAAATCCATACTTTCACAAAAACATTTTGAAAATTTTTGCCGAATCATCATTTCACAAAAAAGCTCAACATTTACAAATACAAATATTTGCGGTATTTAAAATTTTGCAACCAATTTACAACAAAAAAAAACTGCTAATATATATAAAAATTTACTAATAATCAAAAATTTCAGGAATAGTTTGAGGCATTTGCATTTTTAATTTTGATTCCTCGGCTGCTTCAATAATGAAATTTTATGTAATGGCATTATCAAAAAATGTTTATAAAAAATTAATAATAAAATATTAACTGTTTATATGTCTAATATTGGTATATTACAGATTATGTTCAGAAAAACAATTTCAACAAAAAAATTCAACATCAAAAGTAATAAAAACAATGCAATTATCATTATTTTTTATTAGTTTTAGTATATAGAATTCAGTTTAATTTTAATTGGAAATATTTCTGTGGGAATAAAGTTGGTATTATTATTACCAGTGCGATCGAATAATTTTGCGATTGCTGCGAGGAAAAATTATCTTGTCAATTTATATAAATTTAATCTTTTAAATATTAATGCCCTTTATTCACAAAGCACCTGACATGTAAAAGGATCAAGTTAAATTGCAGAATAGCATTGTTCTCCATAGTCCACCCCGCTCTCGCGCTCCACCTTTGCATGTAATGTGAATAATTTATGCAGAATTTTAATTGCAACTCCATTGAATGTTATAAATTAACAACGCGCAAACCTTGTTTCATATTTATGAATACCCCTGAGGGCAGTGTTCCACATTTGCAACTGTTTTATTAATTAATAATATAATTAAATTTATTATTATTGATTTTTTATATTGTTCTGTCGCATTTTAATGTAATGTTAAAGTGAGATTCCATGTTCGCTGGGAATTCACATACAAAGGTTGTGTATGTGTGTGTGTGGCTGCGAGCATAAAGTCGAAACTTCCGGCGGTTTGACGTCCGAGCCATTTCACTTCCGGCTAGATTACTCCCTATCGCATTACTTGACACGTTAGTCTTGCTCATTTCGATGTAGCACCCTTAATTAAATCATTACGTGTGAAGCAATGCCTAATCTGATGCATTAACCGATTTCTTGATTTGGAAATAATACGATAATCCAGTAACAAACTAAATATGATCTGAAACCATTTCTTCATTAAGGCATTACACGTTTAATTATTAACACGACCTACAATTCGGAAAACTCGCATGTGCATGTCCTACATGTTGGAACTAACCGGGCCCATTTACCACAGAGATAAATATCTCGGCGATGAAAAAAATTTAATCCCCTACACATAAATAATTACAGGTTTCTCACGGCGTATTTAAACAGATATTATTAGGCATTAACAGGTGCCCCGTAGAAGGATGACTGATCGCCGTACAAGGGAAATACCATTAATATCATTGTAATTATTATTAATAATACGTGCGGAATATATGTATTTCAAGTTTTGCGTTATTTATGCATGACAAGTGGGTAATTAAGGGAATTGCGGGCAATTTTATATTAAAATGTTGGCCTATTTAATATTGTACGTGGTAATTTGAATTAAATTTATAATTCAAATGATTACAAAATGTAAGGATAAATCAGTAACAAATAGCGGCTGAAAAAATTAAAAAGTAACATTAAAATACACAGATTTTTTGTAACGTCTGATGAAGACTGAGGTTCAGTCGAAACTGCAGTCACAGTGTGACTAAATAAATCATGATATAACATAGTAATTTTATTTTCTCTCACACAGAATGTATGGAGCCACTAAAAACAGGTTGTTTGGAACGGTGAATCTGTATGTTAAAGACAAAACGTTACAAAATAAAAAAATATTTTGTAAAGTGTGGAGAGAAAATTGTCGAAAATGCAAAATGTTTAGGAAATATTGAGAAATGTGGAATACTTTTGAGAATAGGCTCACGAAACATTTCAATATGCTAATAAAATGCTGTAAAAAAGTCGAGCAATTTTGCAAAAAGATGTTTGAAAAAGAAAACATTGCAACACATTAAAAATTGTTGCGAAATGTCAAAACATGCGGCAAAATATAATGATATGTAGGAAAATATCCAAAAACATCCGATTGCTAATAATAAATTTGCAAAAATTAAGCATGATTAAGCAAAATAGGTGACCGCATAGCCGCCCTATACGGCCACCTATCCAAGTACCGATTAGGAATCTAATTATTACATTTCTAGAGGTGTTTATTCGATACACACAAACCTACATACACACGGGTAAAGGACCTTGAGGTCGATTGTTGGGTATAACCCAACAAATACAAAATCGATTTAGGAGAGCTCCGAACGGATATTTCCGTTGAAATCTCGATTTTGAAATTTTGAGGTGGGACTTAAAATGTCAAGAACATAGTAAAATATAGAGAAAATAATACAAAATGTTGATATTTAGAACAAATTGAGTTGAGAATATGAAGAAAAATTGCAAAAGTTATAAATTATATGTGCAGAACTTGACGATCCCGGTCATACACATGGAAAAGTAAAGGTGGGTTTTAGTACGTACGCCCGTTTCCTTTTCCGGAGAACAGTGCTGGCGGCACTTTTGAGGTGTACGGTGATTAACATGGTACATCTTTATAAGATCTTGAGCGAACCTGTCTTTTTTTGGTTTTCCGAAGTTAAACTGATGATGGGCATCAAGCAAACTCTCCAAACCGCCGTAAAAAATGAAACTTATGCGTACAGAAAATTATGATGGTGGAAGGTGGAAGTTTAACTTCGGGAAATCAAAAAAAGACAGGTCCGCTAAAGATCTTATAAAGATGTACCATGTTAATCACCGTACACCTCAAAAATGCCTCCAGCAGTGTTCCCCGAAAAAGGAAACAAGTGCTTTAAAAATTTCTCGGCATGGGCGTACGCAAGAATTTCATCAAACTAATAATAAGATACCTAAAGATGAGAAAACTGCAAACAATGCTGATTGTGTTTGGTGTGCCTTAGGGCTCCGTTCTGGGTCCTGTACTGTGGATTATCGACACTGCTGTGCTTGGTGAATGATACGGGATAATAATAGTCATGATATTCAGAAAAAAGAAAAAAATTATCATGACCAATGTGACTATAAACAGGACAAAACTATGATAACCCGGCCAATCTATTAAGTAATCAAAAAATTGAATATCAAATCTCCAGATTTTACTTCAAATTTAATCGCAAAAAATAGGTTTACTGTCCGATCGGGGAACTGGGACTAGAGATTGCCGCGGAAAAAATAAAGAAGTCAACCTTTGCGGGAGGTAGAAAACTCAAGGAGGCGGTAATAACTGTGTGTAAAATCAGGAATTGCGACAAATAAAGTTTTTACGTACTGCTGAACAAAATTACGTTAAATTTTGGAGCAAAAAGGTAAACGAAAGAGTCTAGCGTTTGTACTTCGAGGCAAAACGCAAAGTTTAGGTTTCCATTATCGCCCTTAGTCCGATTTAACACTGTGTCTACAAATGCACAGCAACAACAAATTGGTGCATATATTCTCGCATTACTTCAACATCCTCTAGGAAATTTAACAGTGTTAGTTCTGTTAGGCTATATCTTGCGGTGTGATTCGGCCAAAATACTGACACCTAACAAAGACGATACGGAAAGTATATTAATCTTCTTGATGCAGAACATAAAAAGGATGCTGTTAAATGTGGCGCATTTGATAATACTACACGAAGTTCGGTAATCGCTGACTATTCCCAACACCAATCTTGGTTGCTTCAACAGCTTATCCCTTATCTATATCGAAATATTCTATAGTCTTTCCCCAAGTATGGCAAAAGAGTCAATACATTGGGCAGCACACGTCAGATACAAGACCTTCTACTGCTGTAGATTAACCGCGGCATAGTGAAAGTTGAAAAAATAAACGCCGAGAGGATGCTAACAAACGAAAACGAGTTGTGCAGGGCTAAATATGCATTTAACATGCAATCTCAACAAAGGAGAAAGAAACAAAAAGAATGGTGTGGTTAAAATTAAGGGATTAGTTAAAAGTTAATGTCCGGGCGTATATTCTTGAAGGGGTAATCTCAATCGGCATAGGTTTTATGTTCTACAACCATATGTCTAGTCTTTGCTAGCGCAATACAAAATATTCGGCCGCCGCCAAAAAATTTCCGTGTGTATTGTGCTAGCATAGACTAGACACACAACTGTATATGTTAAAGCATATCATGTAATGGATGTTTCAAAAATTGACTTTGACGTGGTTGTAAAACATAAAACCAATGCCAATTAAGATACGTCGGTAGCTCAATTGGTAGAGCTGTGGACATGAAATCCAAAGGTTGTGGGTTCAATCTCCACCCAAGGTAAATTTTTGAAACATTTATTTCAAAATGGAGTAATGGCGTAATTATTTAATAATTATAATATTCTAATTTCAACTTAGGCTCCAATTAAAAATAATAAATAATTATTATTTACAATATTCATAACGTATTAGTTTAGCAAAACTTCAACATGTCAGAAGAGATTAGTAGGTGTGAGCCAAGTTAGTAACCCCAATAAAAATTGCGGATTAACCCTTAGAAACAAAGATCATGTGTGGTTTGGTCAATTTAAATAAGGTTGTGGTAGGCAGGGGCAGTTTAATCCCAGATAACTGTGGCACACAAAATGTCTAATGTAAACCATTAGTCTATGTAAACCATTAATACGAACATTAAACTAGATGCGAATATTTCTATTTGATTGCTTAATTTTTATCTTCTTGGACTAAGCCGACCAAAGAAGAATTAATTATTCTTTGTTCTACAATTCTTCTTAATTTGTTTGATCGGCTTAGTCCAAGAAGACATAAATATTAGCATCTAGTTTAATATTCGTAGTAATGGTTTACATAGACTTTTATACATTTGTATTGTATATTAATGTTATCAGACTGTATTCTTTGTTTTTCTATGATGAAGCTGAGAGTAACTATCAACAATAGCAGCAGCAGTAATAGCAACAACCACAGACATCATTGGATCAACCTTCTTTCACATTCGATTGATAAATAGATAGAGTTTTTATTACATATAGCAGCATTTACAAAAACACATTATTCGTTATATATATATATATATATATATATATATATATATATATATATATATATAGAAAGCAGTTTTAAAAACAATATTTGATAGAAAAACATTAAAACATGTTAATAACATACTAAGAACATCACTAAAATAGGTTGATTACATAATACATCATTATGATACATACTCTTGAATGGAATAAAGTGGTCGAGCCACTAGAAACTCCTTTACTTTATGTTTGAAAGTTTTTATGCTTAATAATTTAAATTCATCAGGCAACACATTTTATAATTTAATTAATAAATCATTGTTCTTGCTCTTACTTAATTTGTACAGTGGTTCTATTAGTTTGTGTCAATGCCTGGTTTCATGTGAATGCATTTGGGAATGCGAATTTAATATATTTGCTTTTTTATGCAGCGATATTACATTTAAAAACACAAAAGCGGATGGAAATGTTAGCAGGTTATATTGTTTAATTGTTTAATCTTTAAAAAATAGATTGATTTTTGATTGAGCTCTCTATCTATTATCTTGAGTTTCACCTCTATACTGGGTCCTAAAGTAACCCGGGCATTTCCATGTGTATTATGCTAGTATAGACTAGACACACACACAACTGTATATGTGCAAGCATATCATGTAATGGATGTTTCAAAAATTGACTTTGGCGTGGTTGTAGAAGTTCCCCTGGATGTTATTTTTGAAAGTTTTTATTTGGAGGATTTGGATGTTCTCATAATATATGGTTATGAGAACAACCAAAGCAAGTATCAGAACCTTACGTCAACTGGTTAAATCTCACCCAATTAAGCTTAGAGCTTCTGTCGAGACGAGACGAGATTAACCAAATCTCGATCTCGTCTCGTCGAGATTATAAAAGAAGTTATCTCGTCAAAATCGATCTCGCCGAGATTCTCGACATATCAATCTCGAATCTCGACAAAATCTTGACAAGATTAACAAAAATTATTTAAATTTTACACATAATATATAATATATTAATTAAATAAACTATTGTTAAAATAATGATTTTATTTATACATTTCTTTAAATGCAAGATCTCCTTTTGATCTCGCCGAAATTTCGTCTTAATCTCGATCTCGACTTTGGAAAAAAATTAAATCTCGTCTCAATCTCGATCGCGATTTCGAGACGAGATCGAGATTTTTCTCGTCTCGGCAGAAGGTCTATTTAAGCTGAGTACCGCGTAGATCAAGAACCACGAAACGATCTTGGTCAAGCCTAGAGATAGGAGTCCTTTGTAAGATTTAGCTGCCCAAATTCCTCTACAGATGATCGTCAGCAATCCAACGACTGAACTGACCGCTCCTCTGCTCACTGAGTCCTTCTTAGCATGTGTTGTTATCTCGGCCAAGGATCAATATTTTTCAACATTTGTGTGGTGAGCCACGTCGAAAGAAATGTATATCAACAATGTATTGCAAAATAAACCTCTACTCTACTACTATAATCTATATAACATGATATATAGCTATTTGTGACAAGCACAAGTGAGCAAAATTAGTAATTTAATCACAAGTCTGTAAGTTGAGCAAAAGAGTCAAAGGCAAATTCTCAACCAGACGAATGATTAAATAACTTTGCTGACAAGTGCTAAACATGATTTTTTCCACTTTCGCAATTAAAAAATTGATAATTTGTTATACAACAAATCACTTAGTGATCTTTTTGCGCATTTTAACACTCATTTGAATGAGCAAAATATGTTATTTTTTCAACAAGTACCAATAATAATCTTTTAGAGGCTGATTCGCCAAAAATTAACTAACCATTCAACAAGTATAAGTCGGAAATAAATAAAACATAGTAATTTTTGTTTTATTTATTTCTAATAACCACATAGTAGAGGTCGAAACCATCCTTGTGAAGTATAAGTCGATTTCTATATTGGGGTCAAACACAAACTTTCAGAACAAAATTTCCGAAAAGAAAATAGTTTGAGCAGTGCATTGATCTACGCCTTCAGGTTTTGTCATTTCAGATTTGTTTGTAATAGAGGGCAAGGACAGATTAAACTGTCTAAAGGGGTTAGTCAGGTTAGGTTCTAATAGTTTTGCTCAATAGATAGTATTTTTAATGTCCACCTGGCAAGGTTGTTAAATTAGGCGTAGAAGCCAAAAATAAAAAGGCGATGTACCCCCATCGCATGGGACGAGTTAGGCAAATTTGCAAATAAACACGCAAAGCAAGATACATTTTTTTTTAATTTGCTGATTTTGTAGAACGCTTCAAGTTTAGATCTGCACCATTCTTGTCTGTATTATTGATCTTTATAATAATCTAGTACACCTATTAGCTAACAGAATTTGTATTTCTATTAAAATATATAAATATTAACAAAGTCATCAGTGTGAGGGGTTATTGAAGAAAATAAAAACATTCGTCTAGATCAGTGTTTCCCAAACTTTTTTGTACGCGGCACACTTTATGAATGCAAATGGTTGTGCCGCACACCAGAATTTATAGAATATACAAATTACTGGGTTTTAGATTCTTGCATTCTAAAAAGTTCATCTATGGCGGGAATATGTCAAAAAGCTCTTCGACGATGACAGGTCGGATGCAAAAACCAGCCCAACGCAGCACGACCTCACAGGGCCCATCATTCTAAAAACCGAATTAGTAGGCGCCATTAAGGTTACAAAGAACAACAAATCACCAGACGATATCAACGCAGAATACTTCAATCAGATACAGGAGGAAAACTTAAATCTAATATTAAAACTAAACAACAAGATCTATTACACTGGACAACTTCCGAAGGAATGGCTAAAGTCCACGTTCACAATGCTCCCCAAAAAGCAAACAGCAACCAAATGCGAAGATCACAGGCTCATCTCATTAATAGTCACGCATTAAAAATATTCCTACGCATTATATATACCAGGTTATTTAGTAAACTTGAAGAGCTATGCGGAGACACTCAGTTCTGATTCAAGAGTGGCACCGGTACACGAGAAGAAACATTTTGCCTAAACACATTAGTACAAAACTGCGATAACCAAAGAATAGACATCTTCCTGTGCTTCATCGATTAAGAAAAGGCGTTCAATAGTATCAACCACGAACGTGTCATCGAATACCTAAAAAGAGCTGGTATAGATGAAAAAGACGTAA
>JARJEC010105637.1:0-12837 GCA_030264575.1 Tachinus sp. AB-2021
ATTCAATTTTAAATATTTTTTTAATTTCAAACTAAATATAATTTTTGTAATACTTTTTCTAAATAAATATTAAAAAATAAATGTTCTCAAAACTTCTAAAAATTTGGATTTATACGTAAAATGGACTAACAAATAAAAAATTGTAAAAATTTACCGAATTGGCCATTAAAAATTACAAAATTGGTGTTATTTCCGGTTAAATAAAAAATGATATTTTTAAAATTTTTAACAGTTAAGTCTAATAATGTATTTTAACCCATAAAAATTTAACCCAAACAATTTTCATTACAAAATATTCGTAAGTAAAAAAAGATATGTGCTTGTACATGTTTCAGTTATCACACGGTATGTTAGTAATACCTATAATAAAAATATGCATGTTCAATTGGGTTCGTTATACAAACTAATAACCAATTAATTTACAAATTGAGTTATTATTATTATACATTTTGAATTTTCATAATATATGTTACATAAAAATTAAAATTTATATAATCCAATTATTTATTAGGTAATAAAAACGACAAAAGCAACAAAAAAGCACAACGCTACAGCTCTCATGTTTGTATGTTTAATGTTCCAAAAAACATCAATATTATTTTATGATTTGTTTTTGTTCCATATTTTATTTTATTATTATATAGTTAAGAATAATAAATAATAGAAACTGTAATATAAAACTAATTTTCTTAGGAGCGGTAAATACTTAAACAATATTTAAAACTAACTTTTCCCATAAATTTATAAAGATAATTAAATTCTGTTTTAGGAATTATAATACATGTATGTATTTATAAAACTATTGCAAAGTACTTTAATAGAAAAAAAAAATGTTATACAGAAACAATATTATTCAATAAACATTTTTTTTAATTAAATATTTGTTTCAACAATTTGGACATTTAAAATTATTGCCGTGGAAAAATTTTCCATACTATTTTTTATGGCTTTTAACTGAAGTTGTGACTTGTTTTAAAATTAATTACTCTAAATCTAATCATTATATTGACATATATTTTATTTTATACCCTAGCTTAAACTTGTTTACATGTTGTACAAAAAAATCGTTTCATAATACTTATTCGTTTTAATTTTAGACAACTTATAATAAAGCTTTATATAGACATATGAATTTTCCATTCTTAATTATGAATTATGTTTGCATTAAAATATATAAATTAAAAATTAAAAATGAAATAATACAGTTAAAAATTCTTATTTAATTCACAAAAAATTACAGAGATTTCTCATAAAAAAATCTGGCAAAAGATAATTCGCTTAATTTGTGGAACAAAAATTATTTGGCAAAATCCACATCCTGGCTCCACAAGATATTATCGACGCTTAAAAATTCAGTTTATAAAAAAATTAATCAGAGAGCAATTACTCTCAAACATAAATTAATATTTTCCATGATCGATGGCAAGGTCTGTAATGCATTGACCATATCAACACTATCGTGTTATATATGTGGAGACAAATCTAAAAGTTTTAATAATATTGATGAAATTATAAAAATGTCAGTAAGTACTGAAAATTTGGAATTTGGTTTTTCTACATTGCATGGCTGGATAAGATTTTTTTAATATTTGCTGCATGTGGCTTATAAGCTGCCAATCCAAAAATGGCAAGCAAAAGGAGACGACAGAGAAATTGTCGCCAAAAACAATAAAAAATTTAAGGATTTCTGTGGTCTTATTGTGGATATGCCCAAGCCTCCATTTGGCAATAACAATGACCTTAATGCGGCTAGGAAATTTTTTGAAAATTCTAAAATGACCGCCAAAATTACAAAACTCGATAAAGTTTTAATCAAAAAAATGGATGTGATTTTAATCATAGTGGTTTTCTGAAATGAAATTGACTGAAAAATTTAGAGTTTTTTGTCATTATATTGCACGTTATTTTGTAGATATTTATCCATGGTATTGTATGTCACCTACGTTGCATAAATACTTTAATCACGGCCCTAAAATAATTTCATCTGCATTGCTTTCAATAGGCAAATTAACAGAGAAAGCACAGGAAGCGCGAAATAAACATTTCAAAAGATACCGTGAACATAATTCTAGGAATAAGATGTATCGAGTTGCATGTAGCAACCGAGACACTTTAAGTTTTTGCGCAATTCAGAAAAGCTATATTTTCATAGTTGATCAAATATAAATTTTTATTATAATAACGTGTTTTAGAATTTCCTAACACACTTATCGCATTTTAGTTCATTTTCATGATTTTCTTGCCCACGGACGTTCATTTAAAATTTTAAAACGCGTCGTTTGGGAAATCGTGTTTAGAGATGCCGTTTATATTCTACCATGGACATATTATTAAGATGTTATCAATTAAAAAAACTACTTAATATTCAATCGACAAAAAATAATTCAAGCCCACCCTCTGACGACTTCATAAAAATACATGATGGCTGGAAGATGGTATGTGATATCTGGATCATAAGTTATTGTCACAGCTGTGCAGATAACCTCCGAGAACCATTCTATAAGCACATGCTGGATGTTGCCGCACTGACACGCCATTTATCTTATTTGAGAAATAAATTTAAAAAATGTCAACCTAAAGAAATACCGAACTGACAAACTTGCATATTTTGTTATTCTCAAGTTATTAATAGAATTGGACCACGTACTACAAATTTTACAAATACTTTTATTAATAATTAATAAAAAACAATATCTAACTACGATGTTTCCGCAGAATAGCATAAATAATCAGTGCGGCCCACGCACACTCAGCCATGAATTTTAGATACTTTTTAGTACAATCGTTATGTTTTTTTCAGACAAATATACGTATTGTACTAGTTTTTTGTTCTAATTATTTTTATATATGTGTTCTTTTTGATATCCATAAATAAATAATTATGTAAGTAAAAATTATTCAATTGTAGTGTGCACCGAACTTCAAAAAGGTTGGACAACCCTAATTTAAAAGGTATCTTTACATACGCCGATCAAGATTAAAATTATTGTAGAAAGTCTACAAAAACATATTAATTAAATAATTCTACAGAATTCACACAAATAGATATTTAGTATTTACACACTTTATTTTGCTAGCCTGTATTTTAAAATCTTTTTTATTATAAACTTTAAATTAATACTAAATATATTTATTATAATAAATATATTTCGTATATCGAGTTAATATTTTAACTCCCGAGTCAGCGAGAAAGCATCTACAACGAAGGTTAACGTATCCCACGCAGCGTGCAGATGCGAGACGATAGTGACATAGCGTCAGCATTTCCTCAATGTTATTTTTATTTATATTATTTCGTTTATGTTATAAACACGCAATATTCAATTACATTTTCAATCAAATATATTTTCCGGAAATCGGTGACTTTACAAGACTCTTTTATGATTTAATTATTTTTTTGTATGGAGTCAACAAAATAACAAATTCAATTTTTGCTTAATTTAAAATATTATTCAAAGAGATTTTTAAAATTCCGATTTTTTTACCATTTCCGGAAAAAGAACAATATATGTCCGTAAAAATTTTCCCGACTTTTATGTAAATAACTATTTTACGAGCATTCCTAATAAATCTAGACGGTGCACATTGTAATGTAAATATGCTTCTCTATCTCTTGATAATGGCTTTTTAAATAGTTGAAACCAGTTAAGAAAATAAAAAAAGATAAACGAAGCATATTTGTATAATTTTATAATAAAATAATCTTCTATTGATATTTTTAATATTATATAAATGTAAGTTTGATTTTTATTTTAATGTATTACTAATTAAATGATTTCAATATTTGTATCGAAATCAGTTTTACCAGATAAGCATAAAAAACTTTCAATGTTATTCGGTCATAGTTTTTTTAATGAAACCTTAATAGTAATAATAGTCTATTAACGTTTCATAACGATTGTAGATAAAAGAATCAACAACGGTTATCTCTGGTTGAGATATTTTGATGTAATGTAAAAATAGAAAAAAATATTTTATTTAAAAACTTTGATTTCTATCTACGAGGTATATAATCCACATAAATGAATGTGAACCATCCGCATTTATGCACCTGGCGCTAAGAGCGTAGATGTACGTCTCGCCGGCCATCGCCCCTATAATTTGATTAGTTAAGCAAATTTTAGCATATATAACAATTCATACGATTGTAAACATTTAAGTTGAACACCAATTAGTTTATAAATAATTTTTAAAATCATAATTTCTAAATTCCTCAATTTAACTGGTGCAGCCGTGTAGATTAATGAATCTACGAAAAAAATAATACTATATAAATATAATAAAGTTCGATTTAAAATGATTAATGTTCACCCAAAAACATCTTCCCCATCAATAGACCGCTACGAGAATTACATATGTCTATCGCAGACAGCTCGATACATTACCATACAAAAAAAAGTTTGATTGAAAATGATTAACGCTGATCCAAAAACATCCACCCCGTCTAAGAATCGCTACGATCGCACACCCGACTCGACTCATTACCATACACTTGGGATATGGATACCAAAACATTGTTCATGTAAGTGCTCAATCCTTACCTTGTTATTACCTTATTATTAATACAAAATAATATAATAATAGATTAATTACAAAGTGGTAATATTTGATATTATTAAGTAACATTATATAATTGCAGATTATATGTCAATCAGTGATACAAAAATAGAAATTAATACAATAACCTAACCTAACCTAACTATCAATTGTTAAAACTATATGTAGATACCAATACTTAACTACGAAGGTAACCCGCGTACCCTACCTATTTTTATACATAACTGCGAAAACTTAATTATTAATTTTAAAAACAATAGAAATGTTGCTGATCCGATAAATAAATATTTATTGAGAACAATTATTGGAAAACTGACAAGCAAAGGACAACCCTTAATAGGGTCTCGTACAGAAATTAAAAGTTGGGCTGATATTACAGACGCCTTGAATCTGTGCTTTAGCGACCAAAGGAATTTTGATTGTTTGGTGCAGGATCTAATCTGTTTGCGTCCCCTTAAATCAGAATCGCCTTTTAATTTTGGTTTGCGTTGCCAAGAAGTAAGAAGTTTAATATTTTCCACAGTTTTTAAAATATTTTTTTAGCCACGGATGCGTATTCTTTAAGCTACATAAGTAGAATTTTTGTAGGATGAAACTATTATTAGAAATACTTAATAAATAGAACGACCACTAAACAACCACGCTTTACCCGGGAATCGAACCAAGGACCCCTAGCATCGTAAGCAGTGTCTCCACCATCTGCGCCACCGTGGTCGGCTATTTTCCAGACTTACTACAATAGAAAATTTTCAAGCGGGTTAAAAAATAATTCAAATAAAAAATTATGATGATCTTGCGTTAAAAACTTTTATACATGGACTGTTTGGTACAAACTAGTGGCTTCGAATTCGATAGCCTCAAAAAAGCCTTGAGTTTTGTCGTAGAAGAAAATTTTCTATATTCTCAGCATAGATCAAATTTATTAAATGCTTAAATGTCTTATAAACACTCATAAATTACTACACCAATAAAAAATAATAATCAATTAAAAAATACGTCAAATAATCGAAATCAAGATTTCAAAACAACGAACAGTTTCGTTCAAACGGTTACAATAATAATCAAAATATTAGAAATAATCAAAATCAGCAATTCCCCTCGAGTTTCAATAATAATAATCATCAATATTTTCGACATAACCAAAATGGCCAATTTTATCAGAACTCCGACTACGCAAACAAAAACTTTTGAAATAATCAACAATTTTATTCAAACCCACAAATGCAAAATTATCGATCTTATTTCAATGACGACAACCGTACTAGAAGAACAAATAAATAACTATGTTCTTCGCCAAAATAATAATTTTGTCCCCGAACCTATCGACACTTCATCTGGCAACACAAGGGTAAACTTAAATGCACAAGACATAAACGATACAGGCGGATACAAAGCCGATGTCAACTCGCATTTTGAAAATACAAATACAAATGAAAATCAAGATGTAAATTTTCAGTGGACCATCGAAACGAACGATGCAAATTTAACGTTTTTAAACCACTAGACGATAGACAATCTATCTCACATATACATTCCTCAATTAAATGCAAATTTTTTAATAGATACCGGGAGTACTGGGAACTTAATGAACCCGGAATTAGACTATAAGTTTTACCCTAAATACATAAGTAAAGAAACATTTAACATTCAGACAGCGCATAATGTAAGTAATAGTTATACCAATTTTCAAAATATTTAACGTTAAGAACAATATGAGTTTTACCTCTTCGAGTTTAGTCGATTTTATGATAGAATTATCGGAATGAATTTACTAAAACAATTAAATGCTACTACTAGGTGTGGCAACAAAAATGATGATAACTAAAAATGCAAAAATTTCCATTGTTTACGAATCTAAAGATTTTTATAAAAATAATGAAACTACACAATTATAGTCCCTTTGCGAGTTGAAAAAATAGTAAAGTTACCAGTTGACCAAGAAAACGGAATAGGAATATTAAACTATTTGAAATTCGAAAAACTTGTAGAAATACCAAGGGCATTAGTAACAATATCTAACAACTATGCCACAACCACAATAATGAATTGTTCCGAATTAGCTGTAGAGATCACATTCAATATACCTTTTAAAGATGAACCGTTGGATTGAATAAATGTCAATTTTGCCAACGAGAAAGAAACAGACAATAATTTAATCAAAAAACAAGACCATGTAAACAAAATCTTAAAATATACCAGAATTGAACACTGTAACGTAGAAGAGAAAGAGGTATTTTGGAAATTCTGCAACGAATATAGGGATATATTATATTGCAAAAATATTCCATTAAGTTTTACCAATCAAATGACACATAAATTAAAATTAAAAGATGAAATACATGTTTTCGCAAAATCTTATAGATATTCCGAAATACATAGAAACGAGGTAAAAACTTAAATCAGTAATAGCCAAGGCATAATCCGGTACCGAAAAAGGATGATGCATTGGGCGAACAGAAATGGTGCTTGGTCATCGATTATAGGAAGCTAAATGAAAGAACTGTGGACGTAGTAGAAATATCCACTTCCAAACATTACAGATATTTTGGATAAATTAGGAAAAGCTAACTGTTTTACCACCATAGACCTGGCAAGCGACTTACACCAAATTGAGGTCGATGCTAACGATATTGAGAAAACTGCATTCTCTGTCGAAGGAGGCCACTACGAATATAAAAGAATGCTATTCGGGCCAAAGAATGCCCCGTCCACATTTGAAATAATAATGGATTTAATTTCTCAGAGAATTACAAAATGAAACATGCTTAGTGTACTTGGATGGTTTCCTATACCGAAATCACAAAAAGAAATTGCTTAGGCCTTTTAGGGTACTATAGAAGATTCATCCGCAATTTTGCGAATATTACTAAACCTATGACCAATGTCTAAAAATGGTTGGCGGTCCCAAGGAAAGTTTCCCAGATTATGGTTATTTTAAACTCACTTACAACCATGGGGGAGGGAGGTGAACTTGGCTTCTTATAATGGTATTATGATATAGTTGGGGGACACAACCTCTTGTAGCGCTAGCTGTATTGTAACGTCATGACAAATTGAACATAACCAGCCGTGAAAATGATATCGAACTTCATTATTTGTCATCATTTATCAAAAAAATTACAGATAATCACCTGTGTTCCCATGGTTAAAAATGTAAGTGATATTTATTTTTAATTAAGTAGATATTATATATTTTAAAATTACCAATCGTATAATCAGTAAAATTACAAAATTGGAAAATGTACACATTTGAGTCGCATGGAATCAAATTTACATTTACTTACATCTAAATACAACTAAAGTCGAGCTTTTGATGTTTTAGAGTCGATTTTATAATCAATTTTATATCAGTAATAAAAATTATTTTATTAAATGCTCCTTTTTAACAATTGCTTTACAAACGAAGTATTGGAATCAAAACTCACAACAATTTTAAAATATGGAAGATCTACTTAAAATTAAATAAAATTGAAGATTACTTAAATTATTATCTATGGGAAGTTTAAAAATTTCTCCTATTTTGGTGTGACCCAGTTTGCTACACAAGGCTTTACTTAAATAAAATACATTTTTTATATATTAAAACAATATTTATGAATAAAATTAAATTTTATTTGAATTGAATCTTTTAAACTTTCGGCGCATCCCTCTCCCTATTTGCGACACTACCGCTCAGTAGCGGTAGTGTTCTCAACTAAACAGCATGGTTCCCAAGAATTATACAGTCGCTCGTCTATATAATATAGTTTGTCTATGCTCACTGCGTCGCAAGAACACTGACGTCACATAAATATGTACATTGCTATGTATCTTCAGACCACTGACGGTAATGCTGACGTCACAGGTGATGCTGATGATTCTTAGATAAACCTCGGCCGTAGAGCGATAGCATAGAAAAATCGTGAATGCGCATTGTTTATGATTTTTTTTTGTGACACATCAAAATTGTTAGGAATGTCGGTATTGTCAGTAAATACAATGAAGTATGCTATTTAAACAACCGTGTAGTACTTTATTTCATTAGGTCACAGTAGCGCCATCCATTAGGTTGTCCCGCCACAAAAAACATTTTTTACACGGCTTTTTTTACATTTCTCGACGTTTTGGGTCATTTTACGATGTTTAAGCAAAAAAAAAATGTTTTTGCCAAGACTATGTTTACCAAAGATCCCCTATTCCTTCTTTGAAGGAATGTGGGGAACTAAAACGGATTCCAGAATAATTATCAATGAAAACTTCAGCGAATGATTTAAAACTTTAAATAATATATTATATAATATCTCAGTTAATTACCTCTTTTCATATAATTAACGATATATTAAAAAAAATGAAATAGTAATTACGTTCTCAAAACTAAACACATTTCATAATTCGATAATACAACCTAGAGACTTGCTAACAGAGGTTATATCAATTAATAAACACATACAGATTAAAAACTACCTTTTGAACTTAACCTACAAAATTTAATACTTTATGAAAATATGATCGAAATTAAACATTTCCGTAAGCAACATCAAATTGTATTTATTTTAGTTACACCAATTGTAGAGAGTGAAAGATATAATTATTACCATTTATACCCACTACCAACACCATCCTTAAAAACGTACAAAACGATAATACCGCACTCCAAATTCCTTCTGTTCAACGAGCAAACTTACGCATTTATGAACCAACAATATTACGAGGTAAACACTGAAGAATATATCTGCTGGGAACTCAATACCATTGTCCTATACATGAAACCTAAACAACTGCCGCTCTTCCTCCACAAACATTAACAAATTGAAAATACACAAATTAGAAAGAGAAATCAATGGATCATCATCACGCCAGAAGCTTCTATGGCCAAACAAACTTGTAGGAAGAATAGTGATGGCAGTAGACAAACTATGTGAAGTGAAGATTTCAAATTCCAAATTTAAGAATTTAGTCTTACTCAAATTAAATGTATCTTTAAGTTTAGTAACTAACCAAAATCACGTAAACAATCTAACCCCTTTAGAATTAGACTTAGATAATGTAAAGTATATTGAAAATGTATTGGACACCTAAAGAGGAAAAATTAATTCAATCTATGATGGTTCGGTACATTTGACTATATCAACATTTTTACATTAATGTCTTATGTTTTTCTAGTTATAAGTATTATCATAACTTTATACATATATTTAAAACGTAAACAAAACAAAATTACACTGTCAAAGTTAATAAAATGGGGGTCGCCCCCATACTTTGCTGATTAAGGGCGGAGGTGTTATATAATCCACATGAATGAATATACACCATCCGCATTTATGCACCTGGTGCTAAAAGCGTAGGTATACGTCTCGCCAACCATCGCCCTTACGATTTGATTAGTTAAGCAATTTTTAGCATATATAATAATTCATAAGATTGTAAATATTTAGTCTTAAGTTGACCACCAATTAGTTATTAAATAATTTTTATAAACATAATTTCTAAATTCCTAAATTTAACTTACGTGAAGAACTTACATGAGAATGGAAAGTGGATCATAGGTCTAATTAGCAAATGGCCCGAGTCAACTTTTCATTGAAAGTTGATTTTTAAGTATGCTGAAATTGTGAAAAAAATTAATTTCAATTCCAAAATATTTTTTGAGAATTTTTAAATTCTTTTAACAAATTTTTATCAATTCTTCTTTTCATTATTTTTATTCTTATATAATTAATTGAAATAAAGAAGTAATTTGTTTAATAATAGATATTAATTAATTATAAAATATGAGAGGTTATCCAGTGGGGAGCCAACTCTGCCTTGGCAATAGTAAATTAATTTATATATAGGTACTTTATTAACATCTACAAAGCATATTAATAATATTTGTGCCAAAAGTATGAGTGTTCTAGGTTTTATTAATCCTTTTGACTATTACTAGAAAATGCATGAATTATTTAGACACCTTATTACTCAAATGCGCAATTGGAAAGAGAACAGAATAAATTTAAGAAAATACCAGCATATCGCTTAGGGTACTCACACACAAATTTTAGTGCTAGATAAATTGAATATTGAGTCACTCCAAACTGGGAGAAAAATATCTGATCTTTGTTTATTACACAAAAACTTTTTTGACAAATCGGATTTCACGGTAAAAATTGCAAGTGTGCAAGAATTACAGCGACAAATCCACCGACGCTAAACAACACAATCAATATAAACACACCAAACTTGATAAACCAAATTTAATCTACTTTAACATATTTCATGCAATAAAAGTAATCAAAAAGTTTATATTTATGAAAACGCATTCACTCAATTGTCAATTTACAATCAAAATAAATTCTTGCAGTTTCCAACCAGCAATATTTTTCAAGCAAACTTTGCACTTAAATGTTTATTTATCGCTAATTTTTAATTTAAAAAATATTGAAAATTTTTCTTTTTCCGGATACGCAGTAAAGTATAGTGTAACTTTAAAGTAGATTGCTATTAATAATTGTTTTGTTTGAAGCGGCAATGCTCAAAAAAGAAATGGAATGTGGAGATTAGCAGCCCAGATATTAAACATCCAAAGGGAAATTTGAGATGAGCCATTTTGAGCGGTACATTTTCATCATTAAAATCCAGATCGGTTGCATTTAGATGGTCTCTGTCCCATTTAACTAGCATTCCCATTTCAATAAATCTAGCAAATTTGGAACTTAAATGTCTAATCAAAGGGTGGCCTTGACGCATTGTAGGCGTCGTGTAAGACCCCGCGATACGGATGCTATATAAATTTTTCAAAATAGATTTATCTATTTCTAAATAGTTAATAGTTGATTCGTCTACAAATATGGTCATATTTTTGTGTTTGTAAATCGTATCAAACCAAGCAATAAATTTAACTTGACTAATGGTATTTTTTATCGTAACACTAGTGTTGTAAATATAACTATCGGCGCCAAACATTGATAATAAATCATCTTCACGTCCATGAACTTTAAAACCTGCTTTTTCAATATCATTTAAAATTCTGATTTGCTTTTCATTAAATTCTTTAAAAAGCTGCGAGTAATACAAGCCGGCAAATGCGTTAGTTACAATTAAAGCAAAAAATAACCAGCACGTAACAAGCAGTTTAAGAGAAATCGAATTAGGAATTCGAACCGATTGGAAAAGTATAATCGAATAAATTTGCATTGCCACATCTACAATATTAAAAGATAAATTTAAACATTTAATCGCCATCCAATACACAAAGCCAGCAAAAAGAGATGCCGCCAAAATTGCAATCCAAACGTTATCGTCGAAGGCAAATTTAAAATTCAACCATCGAGGAACTTTGGAAGCTATTGGAACCCATATTTCATTTAAAAGAGATTGATAAGGATAAATGTAATCATTATAGTTCAAATTACAAGCAAATAGAAAGGAGCTAAGAAAAACGTCAACTGAATGGACATTACCGAAAACTGGTGAAATATTGTGTGCATTTGCAATGAGCTTGAAATAGTGAAGATCAAAAGAATTGTTGTCAGATGCATAATAAAAAATTGGACAACCCATGAAACTTTCTATTGTGTGGGCGTAGAATTTCTTCAAAGCTGCTATGCCGTTGCTGTTACAATTTGCGAAAATTGTTTTATTGGGCATTATTCCTCTGCAACTGTCCATGTAATCTTGCATTCGATGAATATTCCCGAGTCTATCCAGCACGGTGGTTTTAGGAATATTAAACCTAAATGCATTCTTCAAAATTGTAGTTATGTTAACTATATCTTTATCGTCGCCGATATATATTATTAAATGATGGGCATTGGTAGCCGAATAAATATTGTTGAAAAATAAATAATGGTTCATTTCTGCGGTATTGGCAATGATTGCGTATACAAATTCTGAAGATATTCCAAACAGTGAATGATTGGGCCAATCCTCCATTTTATTAATTTTGAGTTTAACATCAACAATGGCAAAAATTTGGTCGACAATCCAATTGCTCTGAATGTAAAATAGCGATGTTCTTAAATGTCTGAAATGCGCGTAAATGGCTTTGAAGCATTCGACGAAATCAATTTCGTATGAGCTCTGTAAATGAAGCATTATTATTGTTTGTGGAAGTTGCTTCTTCGTCATCAAACTCACCGCAAGTTGCGGCTGCAAATTTTTAAAGCCATTCGAAGCGGTTGCAATAATAATAATAATCAATTCCGTTAAAAGTAATTTCTTTTTCATGTCTGCTCAATTCGGCGTATTTTCCACAAATGATGTGACCATCGCCGACCTTCATTTTATTATTCATTGATGGCGATGTGTTACTATATGTTATGG
>JARJEC010105654.1:0-22087 GCA_030264575.1 Tachinus sp. AB-2021
TTCATCCTCTTCATTTTAGTAGTTTGATTATGTTTCAGGTGTTTGATTATATTTATACATTTTATTAATTTTCATATCATTATAAAAGGCAAGTTGGAAATATTTGTGAATTGTTTGGCTCCCCTATCATCATATATTTAACACATGTTTAATGCTGTGATGAACTTTTGAAGGTTTTTTTCCTGTGATAATTTCCAATTAAATAAATCATTCCACTAACATTAAAAAATAGAATATTAATTTAAATGTTCAGAGAGTATATTAAAGTTATATTAATTAAAAAATGTAAATCATAATTTTGAGTTTATTTAAATTCTTCGTGATTAAACAATCTGTTTTATATAAAACGAACGGCAGTGAAATCTCTAGTACAAAACCAATAAAAAAATTATGCACCCTCAAAAATGCATTAATCCAAATTTACAATAAATTTTAGGTTGAAGCAAAAAAGATCATATTAAAAAGTTTAATTAAATATCTTCTCTAGTTTCACAAAAATTTTATAAAAGGATGTTTGAATATATTTTTATTTAAAAAAATAATAATAGATTTAAAAATGGTTTTTTAAAGTTTGATTTTTAATGACCTTTTGATATAACAAAAAAAAAATCAAAATGATAAGATGTTTAAATAGTTTGTTAGAATTTATACAAATGTGTTTTTTTTTTGTTTTGTTTTATAAACAATAAATCTTTGGTAATAAAATATGTGGTCACAAAAATATCACGGTGATTTTAAATTATAAAAAAAATAGTAGATTAATTTTGATATTAGAAAGTTTAATTTTTGAATGCTCTTTTCAATAAAACGAAAAAGAAAATTCAAAATATTTTTTACATCCATGTGAATTCATTCCTTTCCTCAGCTCTACAAAAAAAGAGATAAAATTAAAAATCTTTCTAACATAATTATGTTCAATATACATCTTTCTAATATAAATTGGGAATTAAACTGGCAATAGGATAAAAAAACTCCTTTTATAAAGGCATACGTTTCGGAGAAATACTTATCTCCTTCCTCAGCGCTATAATTAAAATGATAAAAATTCAGGATAATAGTTGTATTAATTATATAAAAAAATAATTGCAACATTTATGCATGTGCAATATCGTGTTGGGATTTGATTAATGCATTTTGTGGCCATATGTCTAGTTTTTGTGAACATTTGCTGTCGAATGGTTTTATTTGTTATAGAGAAATTTCATAAAACGAACAAAAAAATTCTTTTATACATAGATGTTATCTACCTATAAAAATCGTATCATATGCATTAGATATTGGCCTACATAAATATTGCAATTAACTACAATATCTTAAACATAAAATAACACTACAATATTAATTAATAATTATGTGACTTATGCTATTCGTGTCTGTTTGAAAATTGCAGGTTCTACTTCTATTGATATGGAACATCTCCCCAATCAATCTTTTCTGATAATTTTGTTTGATATCTAAGATTTTTGATCCATTAAAATTAAACTTGTGATCTTCGTCGAGATAGTGATTAGATAGACCTGTTTTCTTGACTCGGTTATCACAGTTCTTTTTGTGTTGTTTTAATCTATTGACTAATTTATGACTTGATTGGCCAATATAGTTTACAGGGCAATTATAGCACGGTACAGATTACACTGTATTTTTCGTGTCAAAATAATTTGTCTTTTAATTTGGTAAATAAGTTATAAACAGTTTTTTGTGATTTGAATGTGATGTTAGTATTCATATCTCTAAGAATCCTTTTTATTTTATGTGATTGCCCCTCAATAAATGGAATAGAATGCCAATTTATATCATCATTTTTGAGATCAAAACCCTCTCCTTGTTATTAATAATTGAAGTAATCAATTTCTTGGGGTAGTTATTTAATAACAATTTATCTTTTAATAAATTTAAGTTCTTAAATTGGAATTTTCTGTCACAAAGAGTTAATATTTTATTCTTTGTCATTGTAATTATATTTATTTTTGAGAAAGCTGATGATCGGAGTTGGAATTGGATGTTCTATCACTATCACTAGGTTTTTTATACATGTCTGTTACCATATTATCGTTTTCTGTTTACTTTTTTTTAGTAAATCCTAGAGAGTTAGTTTATTATTTATTGGCATTTTCATACTGAAGTTTAATGACTCGTGAAATTAATAAAATTTATCTAGAAAAGTTTTTATTTTTGATTTTGGAAGAATTATAAAAGTATTGTTGATGTAGAACAGTCTATTCCAACTCGATCAGGCAAGATGTAACCAACTCGTCCATTACGAGCATTGCTAAAACGGAACAGATAGGTGCACCCATAAGTGTGCCAAATGTCTGTTTGTAAAAATTCCCATTGAATTCTAAATAAGTGTTGTCAAATAGAATAGAAATAATCTCTAGCATTAATGCCTTATCTATGTACGCAAATGTTGAAATTATAGGTCAACATTCTTTGATAATTTTCAGGACTCATTCTTTTGGTATGTTAGTGAACAAATATTCCACTTCTAGAGAGATAAGAGTATGATCTATTGGGATTTTAATATATTTGAGCTTTTCTTTGGCTACTAATCAGTTTTTTATATTATATTTAAAAGAATGACTGAGACAAAATGTTGGAAATATATTTTGAGAGTTTATAGTCAGGCGACTCAATGCATGACACTATTCATCTGAGTGGTCTATGTTGTTTATGTATTTTGGGAAATCTATACAGTTTTGGTGGAACTGTGCTCGTGGATCTTAATGATCTAAATTCAGATCCACTAATATATTGTTTCTGTAAGAGATTTTTTACTAATAGATTTGTATGTTTTCGAAACTGTTAGTTGGATCTTTTTTAAGAATAATATACAATAGTACATATAAATTATTACGTTTCCATTAAAGCTTCCAATAATTTTGTTAGAGCTGGCAGATCATTAAAAATTATGATGAATAAAAACTACTCAAATATACTTCCTTAAGATATATTTTATTACATATTTGCAGTCTAGAAATGCATTATTTGTTTTAAGTTTCTGTTTTCTACATAGTAAATAGCTTTTGTAATGGTTTGTTAAACAACATTTTTGAATCCATACTGTCAAATGCCTTTGACGGATCTAAGAATAGTCCTAATGGGATTTCAGATTTTTCTAAAACATTAGCAATAAAATAAGTTCAATAAATTGAAATAAAGTGCTTGTCGATTTGCCCTTGATAAAACCATGGTAACTAGGAGATGTATTAATTTGCATTTGAAGAAAAAATCATCTACCCTCACATAAATAACTTTTTCTATAACTTTTGAGAAAACACTAAGTATATTTGCGTGTTTATAATTTGACAATAGAGTCAGATCACCTTTTTTTTTTAACAAGAACAATTACAACTATTTTAGTAGTTTTGCGTCACAAAATTTCTTTTCATATTAAGAATATTAAAAAAACACCCCCTAAAAACGTTGTTTAGCTTGTAGCACATTTCTTTACAATGTTATGCAAAAAAATTTCAATTAAAAATTATTTAATAGTTATTTGTTTATCAAGACCAGAAAGTGCAACTTTGTTGAACGAGTTTGAGAGTTGCAAGATGAGCGAGCATCATGCGAGGACAGCTAAAACTATTTCGGCCGTGGTTAACATTTATTGGACGACTGCAGTTTAATATTTAATTAATTTATGTATTGTGTAGTTGCAGTAATAGTGCCACCTTTGAATGCGGTAACCTTTCATAAAGTCTGATCTTATCATTAGAGTTTTTCTTTATGCAACATGTTAGTAATACTCGGTTTGTGAGTCCCAAGATTAGAAACGTGTTCATTTATCTGTAGTCTATACGCTGCTTGAAGTGGCGATATTGATGTTTGCATCGATAATGACCATCGATGGTTTTATAACATCGATCGTACATGTATATGGGATAGTAAATTATAATAGTAATTAATAAAACAAAATTTAAATATTTTGTGTAGGTTTGCAGAAAAGTGAACTATAAAATTCAAGAGTGTGATTTTTTTAAACACTTTTGCACTAACAAATAACAATATTGAATGCCGTCCCACAACTATCAAGGTTATAAACGGGATCTTTTTTGGAAAGTCGCAAGTTTTGTTTAATGTTACAAAATTTGCAGAAATATTACGGCATAGGGACAATTTCATTCGTTATGCAGTTACTTACTTTATTATATAGATTTTTAAATTATTCAAACAGAGCCGAACGCTTGTCCTATGTACGGAAATTCGGTGAACGCATTGTATATCGCCCAGAAGGGACTGTTAATGATCCCGAAACGTTCACTATAGAAAGCACAAAAAATGTGGGTGTTTTGAAATGAAATAACTTCATACAAAGGGCCTTCTGCCGTTACCCCGGGGATAAAGAAAATAGACAAAAAATAATTATAATTGAAATAAAAAAACCAACTTATATACAATATATTTCAATTTGCTAAATTTTAATAAAAAATTAACCTAACTATTAGAAAGAAGTAGCAATAAATATTATATAGACAATCAAAGGTAACCGCCGTCTTTTTCGAACATTAACGCACTAAGTATTGTTCTAAGCTTCTTTAGGCAACAAACACAACCAATGCGGTAATGCAATTATTCATTGGTTGCTTTATTACACCATTAACAGTATTAATATTTGTTGAACGAATTATGCCATCAATTGCATGGTGAGTTTTGATGATGACGTCCTAGCTTCCATACTCTTAACGGAATATTGTCTGCTAAAATTAGAACAATATCTCTTACTTTAACAACGGGGTCTTCAGAAATTTGCCAATTTTGACGGCGTTGTAGTTCTTGTATATAATCTTTACTTTACTTTTCACAGAATTCTTGCTGTAAATGTCGGGTATACTGCCATCTTGATAACTTATTAATTTAAACAAAACAAAAATCTACTTTGGGTAGAGACTTTAGAAACTGAGCAGGTATAAACCACCGCCTCTTATAGACCCCCTATATGAGGTGCTCTTAGAATATTAAAGTACCATTTTATGCCACGAGCTGCCAACACTTTTGAGATAGTATTTTGTGTTACATCATGAATTATAAATTGTAATATTTTGCGCATATTTGCGATATAAAAACACTCCCGACAAGGGTAAGAGATCTAGTTTTGGTTATATTTTTGTTGGATTACCTCTAAAGCACAACAGTACTGTTTGCCTAATATCTTACAAATTGACATAAGCGTTTTGAACTATTAAATTGCAAAATATGCCCTTCAGTATTAATATCGGGTGTTTGGTTTCAAAATTTATATCTGTATTGTGTAATCGACCAACAACACGTAAGATCTGATTATCATCCTGAAATGGACTTAAACAAATAATCTTTACTTAAGAGAACTATTTTGTCTTTAAAATGAATATTTTGAATAAGTCTAATGAGACATAAATCCGCTGATTTGTACGGAGCGACTTTCGTTGAATATTTAAAGTGTTTCTTTTTACATTTTTCTATAGATCATCTGCATAATGCTATTATTGTAATTAATTTACATAACTCATAATATTTGGGCAAAACCTGCTACATTAAATTTGTTCATGATACTTTTTTTCCGCTTGAAGCATTGGCATCTGTACTTCTGGAGCGACTTTACCGGGACTAGGTTTAAAAGGTTTAGTTATAAATGTTGGATGGTTTAGAAATTTTTGACCATTCTACCACAGCTTATTATATTATAGTTCTGAAAAATTATCCTTGTGAAATGGTACCAGCATGGTTTTTACCAGTAGCTACATGAAAACCACGAATCTGTTTGAATTTCTGTGAATTTTAGAAACTTTGGTCGATCTAAATGTTTTCCACTTGCTTGAACAAGAATGAATCCAAGCGAATACTATAGTCGAATCGGAATAATAATTACTGGAACAAAAACATACTTCTGTTATATTGTTTGTAACATTAATTCAGTAAGAAGTAATTCTACGCATAAATCCAGTCGAGGAATAGTTATAGTGTTCTAATTGGAACAATACAAGATTTTGAACAAATAATACTACAATAAGTACAGAATTAATTTCATTGCTCAATAAAATAAGTTCATCTTTACCTTCAGTGATTAAATCATCCATGTAAAAGTCTGGTGCGATTACCTTAGACACTAACGACTTCCTAATTTTGTGTTCTAAGGGTAACTCCTTTAAACAATGCATTGCAATAAAAGATGCCGGGCGAGTACCATAAGTTAATGTCAACAATTCGTAAACCATTATTTTTTCATTAGGTAAAAATTGATATAATATTTTTTGATATGGCGTGTCGTGCTTGTCAATTAATATTTGGAGATACATTTTTCCGATGCTGATCGGGATTTACATGAGGCATTTTAGTTACCATAAACCACTTGTAACATTAGTTATTGTAAATTGATATCAATTTGTTGAGCCATAAAACTCATCCCGTTTAAACCAATCTCCAGAAACGCACAATGTAACACTGGCCTTCATCCCTAACGACGATAAGGCCGTTGCCCCGAGTTATAAGACCCTCATGAGACCTATTTTAGTTGAACATACCGGCAACCCATAAAACTTTTATTGGGACAACAAAGTGAGTTCAGTCTCGACACGAACCATACGGGGCAATCCCGATCTTGTGAAAAGAGCCCAATAAATACTCTCAAACTCCATTTCTGCAATACACTTTAGAATAGTGTATTTTTAAATCGTTGTGCGCTTCCAACAAACTTTGTCATATTTTGCAACACAATGTTGCACAATTTAAATTACAAAAACGTAACTTGCACATAAATAAAATTTTTAATTTATTTTTCAAAATGCAAATAAATGAGGAAGTATATATAATTATTTTAAAACACATACAAAAACAAGAAATTTTAATATTAATTTATACACTAATCGATAATTCTATAGTTTCTTTTCTTGTGCAAATTACATTATTTTTCCGTAGTCTAGTATGTTTGTGTGCGGAAATCTATGAACTATGAAAGACCTATAGGCAACATCTGTCCTCGTACAATTAGCTTTTGCAGTTTTCTATTTCTTTTAAATTTTAAATAGGAAGGACTATTTATCCGAGACCATAATAACAAAAAAATGCAAATAAAATGTAACAGGTTAGATTACTTATGACAACACATAAAAACGTTATAAATATTCATTTATTTATTTTTCATCTAAATGTATTAAAATCAAACAAACTAATCAAATTAAAACAATATGTTAGTTAAATTATTTTATTAATATTAATTAAAAATATTAATATTTAAAATTTGTCACACAAAAATTATTTTATAAAGCGCTTTATTTTATTTGGGCATCTTGACCATCAACAACACGGGTGTTGATATGATTGTATTTTTCAGCTCGTCTCCACTATTTGCAAATTTTTATTGCAGGTATTTATAACTTCAAAAAATTACAAACGTTTTCTAACTTCATAACTTTCATAACTTTTCGACAATCTTTACATTTTGCATTAATAGATTTTCAGCTTTCTATAAACAGTTATGAGTATTGTACAATATTTTGTGCACGTTTACAAAGTTTTTTCAATAGTTTCTCAAGATTTCACTAAAATTTACAAATACTTTGTATATTTGTATAGTATTTAATATTTTGCAATATTTCACAAACACATTTTTGTGCACTTAATATATTTTCAAAAATACTTTGTGTACATTTATAAATTCAAATTTCTTAATTTTTTCTTTAATTGAGAGATTGCAACAATCTACAATAATGTAGATTATTAAAACAACAAATAGTGGGAAAAGATAAGCTTTTACATTGCGTCGTATTAAAGCGTGGCAAATTTGTAAAATTAAAATTAAAATATTAGAATCAATTTATTAACCAATTATTATCTTGTACTTTATCTACAACTAAAATGACACAATTTACATAAATAACATATCTAGAACCAAATTATATTTTTTGACAATTTTGACATGATTTTTTATTTAATAGATTACGGCAGATTATATACAGCCTCCGTACAAGATTTGTCATTGTGAGTAATAACTATCATTAAAATAAAAATATTAGGATCAATTTATTTATATCGTGATGTTACATTGAAAAATGTTGATGCTTTATAATTTTAACAATAGTATTAAATAATAAATACAATTTTTGATGTAGCACATCTTATGACGCGTTAGGATGCCTGTGTAAAATGGCAAGTCAAGTGAAGTTTGTGCGCTAGAAATATTAATGATAACAACCAACAACATCATAAGTGACCGTTAGAATATGCAGCACTAAAATGGATTTCAAAGTTTCAATCTATCAGGCTTCCCATGACTTCTCACCCACTTTTTCACTTTTGTTGTAGGTTTAGCTTATTTATTGTGATGAAATGCTTAATGAAATCAGAAGTAATTAAAAAAATGCTCATTGCTCTATATTGGGTTGTATACATTATACATGTGATATTAACTACTATTTTTACCTATATTCTTTGAGATTCTCACCTCACTTCAGATTTCTCACTTAACCTCGTTTTGACAAGTGAAGAGAGGGTTTAAGTGAGAATATTTCTTTCCCCCTCACCCTTTAAGCAACACCTACGGAGGATTTGATGCAATGAGAAAATTGACTCACAACGTCACGCGATGCTCGCGTAGCGCTTTTTCTGCTGATTATAAAATATCAATGTGGAATGAATAAAAATTCAGATTTTGTAATAAAAAATAGAAGTAAATATTTTTATTCATTATTTACAGTAGCTTCATGGTCGCTTGTCTGCAAAACCAATTAATTTTCATTTAAAATAACATTGTCATATTTAATAAAAGTTACATCAAACATATAGTATGTTATTAATTTTCAACACTAATAGCAGTAATTACTGATTGTCTAAATTAAAAATTAATACTGTTGCTGAAGGCACTTCTGTCGCATTTGTTACATATGAAACATATGATTTAACGAGTTTACACATTCAAATGCTATTTAATTTAACTGGTGAGGTGGGAAGATATTCTCAATATATTAGTTGACGTGAAAGCACCTATTATCAAAATCCATGAATGCTTCTTTTAGCACCGTAAACTATAATTTTTTTAAAATTAAGATATTATAATCATTAAATGTTTACTACGCCACTATTCACTCCATTTTGAAATAAATGTTTGAAAAATTTACCTCAGCTGAGGATCGAACCCACAACCTTTGGATTAACTAAGGTACCTTATAATACAATATAATAATTATTTACAATTTATATTTTTAAATTTAGCCTAAGTTGAAATTAAGATAATATAATTATTATTCCATTTTGAAATAAATGGTTGAAAAATTTACTAAGGTACCTCACTAGCTAAATTGGTAGAGTATTGAACATGTAATCTAAAGGTTGTGGGTTCAAGGGCGTTGCGCAGAAGGTTCAAAATAGTCTGCTGCCAAAAAAGTTATTATTATCTTATACTTTATCAACAACTAAAATGACATTTTACATAATTAACATATCTACAACCAAATTATATTTTTTGACAATTCTAACATGAATTTTATTTGATAGATTACGGCAGATTATATACAGTCTCCGTACGAGTTTTGTCTGTGTGAGTAATAATTATCATTATATGCTCGTTGAATAATATACATATAGCGCTTTCCTAGTAGAACCATAAGATTTTTATGCCAAGTTTTTGCAACTTTTTGTACCTTTATTCATTCCTGTTTTCCATTAACAGTTACCCGAATGCTCATAGTATCTTAAGATAAAGGAGGGTCGAATAATTTGTTCGAAACATATTGCAATCTAACTAACCCCTTTTTTGATTAAACTGTATGTTCTCTTAAATTATATGAAGGTTTAATTGTTTGTTTGCTCATTGTCAATTTTTGTCAAAAAGTTCTCGTTCTAAAACAGTGTGTCAAACAGGTTTTTAAAGTAGAAATACCGTTCCAGTTCTATCTAATTTATTGGTTTGAAATTAATTGGGTTTGATTAGAAAAGTTTTAATTTTGTACTGATAAATTATGCAAGTATAGAATTCTGTTCGTAAAGTACGTTTAGACAAGTCTTCTGGTGCAAGTTTTTTGGTTCGTCTGAACATCGGTTTAAACGATGAGATCTTTAACTATGTTTTTACATAACTTACTGTGCTATTTTGTAAAATGCGTTTACTAAATGGAAATTGTTTCTCCGTGAGAAGATATTTAGTCATTGTACGTTGAGTTATCGAAGAATACTTTTAATTTAACTTTTAACAGTTGTCGACAAAATAACAGAAAATATATCAATGTTTTGTAGCTAGATATATTTTATTACATATCATATAATTCTTAAATCAAATAAGTTTATTTTTTTCCTAAATATTTTTATCATCTAGTATTGCACTTTTAATGAGTTGTTGGCTGGTTTATGGTTGGCAGTATTTACGTAACTTGAATAAATTATTTACTATCACTAGCAAAAAAATTATATAAGTAGAATGATCTAGAATATCTAGATCAGTCAGCAATTGTCATTGCGCACATTTAAATTGTAACTTTTATTATTATATTTTTAATGCATAAAAGAACGTAGAATGTAATAATTATTAATTAATAAAATAATAATTCTGAAATCATAGATTTGATAACAAAAATTAATTTTTGGTTTTTCTTTCAAAATACTTATATAACCAATAAATAATGATAAGATACCATTTTTACCACCAGAGGCCGCTTTATCCGCCTGTGCATAAATCCGCTACTGGAAAATGAACACAAACAATGAAGGAAACTTTAGCTGTAATTTATGATTTTTGTTATTTTTTTATTCACTTTCTAATTATTTTCCATTTCGAAATATAATGGGAGCACCGTGGCAATTTTAAGTCATGCTAGCGGCAACCATGGCTAGAGTAATAATAATGAATTCACTTACCGCCCATTTTTCTCACCTAAATATACATGCTATTAAAATTGAAGATATTAAACAAATAAAAGCAGTGTAATTAAATATTTTTTAATATTAATTAAAATATCTTGGTATTAACAATTTGTCAATTCAAAACAATTGGTGGAGTTGGCATCTCCAAAATTTGTTTCATTAATAAATCACATTCGGCACTAAATGTAAAGTTCTCAGCTAATTTTATCCTTTCAACAGGCATTAAATTATCCTCTTTAAACACATCATCAAAGCTCAGTGGTCTCGGGTTTCCTCCGTATAAAGCCTGATTGTTAGGTATGTATTGTAAATTTTGTATGTATTGCACGTAATATTTTATCAGTTGTAAGTATTCCGGAGTGTATTTGGGGTCCGGATGACTACTGTAATATGCCGCCATTTTTTTCTGCAACAAAATACATATCAGCATTAATATTATAAATTAGTCCATTAAGTGGTTTATTTAATTACAAACTGTATAATTATTATATTATATTAATAAAATTAATTAGTTAATCTTACCTATTTACTTATCACACACTAAAATCAATCTAATAATGGTTAGATTTATAATAGAAATTTGTTTTGTAGTGGGGGATAGATGTGCAGCTCTTCCATTGCGTCGACCATTGTCACGTGATTGCGCTCTCGGGGAAACAAAGAGAGATGCAAAAGAAACAAGCGGCAATGTTGCAAAAACGCCGTATAAAGTCTTCTACTGTCTTCTGTTATTTAAATTTCTAAATTTTACCATTTTACAACATTCTCAAAAACCTTCAACACTGCATTATTTGACAGACACTTGTTGGCATTTTACAACGTTTTGGGTATCTTTTGATATTTTAAAAACATTACTCGGTGTCATAACATTCTCGTAATTTGAGCACTAGCAATTGCTAATATAAACTATAATCAACGAGATCTAGGGCTGGGGGTCAGTTGCATTCTTAATATAGTGACAATAAATATTAAAAATTAGATCACAATAACAAAGTAATCCGCTTTTCTTTATAAAATTCTATAATATTTTATAAAATAATTAACTGTTTTTGTTGCAAAGCTTTTATGTGTAATTTTGCTATAAAATTGTTATTGAATTTTAAACAGATCTAATAGAGAAAATATTGTCATATTTTAGGATTTTATATTTTTATAGATTTTTATCAATTTTTACAATTTTTTATAGTTTTTATAGATTATTACAAATGTCAATTATGGAAGTTTTTAAAATATATCAAAATTCCGCGTATTTAATAATTTTTTGAAGAAATTTTTATTATATTTTACAATATATTTCATGTGGTTTTCATAATATACGTAAAACTTGATACAACCAAAACAAAATAAAAGAGAATAAAAAAGGCAAAAAAGAATATAAAAAACAGAAAAAATATATGAAAAAAGCGCCAATCAATTATTATTGGGAGGCATACAGTATATACGAAAAAATTGAAATGTGTGTTCATTTGGTACATTTTGAGCCGCAAAATCCACGTACAGTGCCGTAACGAGTGCACGAAGCGCCTGTGGTACTAGGGTGTAAGTAACTCAATAAGGACAAAAAGTTCTCCCTATAAATTACAATATTATCCGTAATTTAAGTAACATTTTTCACACATTTTGTGAACTTCTGAAAATAAATCACAATTTTAGTAATTTTTTTTTCATAAATCAGTGTAATAATTGTTACACTTATATTAAAACTCTTCAACAGTTAGGGAGAGGCTATTGTTAAACATGAAATATTTTACGAAAATTATAAATATAAATAAATATTTTAAAAAATTACAACATTTGCACATTAGTTACAAATTTGCTTTAAGTGAAAAAGAAATAAGAAGAATTAATTTTAAACCATTTTCAAAATGTTTCAAAATAGTAAGCATAAAAAACAATATTAAAAAGACTGGCACTAATTATATCGACTGCATTTCAAATTTTTAAAATTGATTAGAATGAACTCGCTGCTGTTTAAATCTCATGTTTTGCCTTTTCCAACCTGCGACTCACGACTCGCATCTCATGAAATACATAAAATGCAACCTTTGACTCACAACTCGGTAACATCTTGATAGTTGTTATTCTGTTATATCTAATTTTGTTTTATAACAAATAAATCAATATATCAATTTCCTAATTGCAAAAGTGAAAAAAAAATCAGGTTTTGCATTAGTGAGCAAAGTTATTTAATCACTAACTAATTTTGCTCAATTACATTAAAAATAGCTACAAGCGTTTTTTGCAATAGATAAAAAATAACATAGATCATTAAACCACTGAATATTTTGTTCTATTATCAGAATTTATTTAAAATATAAACGATAACTAAACGACCAAACCCGAAACCCCTAGCATCGTACTTTTAACAGTTTACAACACCGAGGTCGGATTATAAACATTTAATAAATTTTTACTATGTAAATCAAATAGAATCAACAAACAACAAAACTGTTATTTTTAGCAACAATATATTTATTATTATTTAGTAAGTTTAATGAATTTCTCAAAAAAGTATACAATCTACTTAGAGCTATCAGACTCTTAGTGGTTTAAATCTTTATTTTATTTAAATAATTTATAAAATCATTTGATTTTAAATCATTTATATACCATACCCAAAGTAAAAGTTTTGATTTGCAATTAAATTATTTGTAATTTTATCTTTATACGTTGCATATTAAAAATTCAAAATATATTTTTTAAAAGCAGTTTTTAATTCTACATCATTTTTATAATAGATTATTTTTGTCCAAAGTTTTCTGGGAAGCAAAAATGATTAACAATATGATTTTACATGTAAAATTTCTATTATCCTCTGAGCAATTCAACAGTCGGTATATAAGTAAGATATAAAAAATTATATTCATTTATGCTCAATTTATCCAAGCGATTTAACATTAAAAATAAACTTGAAACAGTGCGGCTATCTTGAGACAAATTACAGGGTTTCAAAAATATGTCTAATATAGCTATTATGTTTATATTTCTTAACAATGCAGTAATCTGTTTAACATTGATGATAATACAGAATATTTCCGGCATCGACATTCCATGTGCTGTATAAATAAAAAAAAACAGATACAACCACAAATTTCGTACTTTTAAAAACATCAAAGTAGTCTCACCTAATACTATTTGGTTTATTTAAAAATTGAAATTCCGTATTGTCATGGAATATATTATCATAAATCATAAGATGTAAAAATGTAACCTTAAACCAGTGTCTGAAAAAAGTTAAACCGCTATTTTAAGAAAAGATATTTACAGGGTAAATGTTTTAAGAATGGTTTTTTGTGTTTGTTAAATTTCTATACAATGAAGGAAATAAAAAAGAGCGTTCTAAAATTTTTGTTGGAAACATAAAAAATTAAATAAAACTCTTATACAGTGAATTGGTTAAGGCAATATAAATAGTCTTACAAAATATTTGTTTTTCCTGATGTAGAAGATATCAACACAGTAAAAACTCCTACCATAACAAGATGTATTTAAAGGAAAAGCTATTATAATGTTTTATAAAGTATATATTTTAGATCCTTATTTTAAAATATTGTTCATAATAAGAAATAAAAATTCTTAAGTTCCTGTTCTTGTAAAGAAATCGAATATATTTTTATTCAATTTGTTCTTTAATAAATAGTTTTAAGAGATTTTTCCAAAAAAAACGTTTATACAATTTTTAAATATCATTTAAGGTTATTTTTTTAATATCATTTACCACCGGAATGTATAACTTGAAGTTTTTAGCGATTTACATGTATATCTCAAATTACCCCATTATTCGGCTAACTTGAGACAGCCCTAAAAATAATAATTAAAAAAAAAATTTAATGTTTTGAAAATAATAAGTCATACCGTACGACAGTGTTTCCCAACCGCTATGCCGCAACTACGTACGAAGTGTGCAGCTGGGTCGTTAACTCTCCGCTCTGATGTGTATTATATGTATGATATTATATCATTTTTTTGTTATAAAATTAGTTTTTGACTTATGGTTTTTATAACAATTAATTGTGTACATTGTATTATCTTCTGGAATGAAGAAAATATAATCCTTTGTAATTTAAAATACAATAATTTGTATTTTCTATAAATTTTGCTTGGCTGCAGAAAATTTACGATTCTTATAGTGTACCGCGTACAAAACAGTTTGGGAAACGCAGCCTTACGTATACCTTACCCGTTTGCAGATACAGCGCAATCCTATTTATTTTTTTATAAAAGTTATTGTCAATTTTGTCTCAAAAGTGTCTCGCTCCGTTTGATAGTATGCGCATTGTTTGAGTTATTTCACGCACGGTTTCGATAATGTTACAGTACACGCATGGAATCTTGATTAATAATGTATATTTTTTGGATAGTAAGTAGATAAAATATTATTATAGAATAGAATAACCATTATAACAATAAAATAAAAATAAATAATTTAAATCATTCTATTGGAACCGAAACTAGTAATTAATAAATTGTGATAAAAACACATTACGTCATTATTTCAAAATACAATAGCGTAGTAATTATTTAATTATTATAATATTCTGATAAAAACATATTCAATTGTTTTATTTTATTCATAATAATATTAATTATTTACATGTAGTAACGGTTACCTCAATTACAAAATTATATTGAGAACGCAGCCACTTATTAGAGAGTCCGTTTAATAGAGGTTACTTTACGGTGCATGCAAAATTTTCCTGTTATAAATGTTGTCCATTTATAGTAATTGCACACTAATTTTTCCAAATTTATTTAATGAATTTTAATGACTTGAAATAACCAAAACATAATTATTGGAAATAAATTTGAATAAAAAAAATTTCTACTAAAATTTTTCTACTTAAAAATATTTTTGTTTCTTTATAGAGTCTGAAAATAATGATTTTAAAGTGTTCAATTTTGCGATTTTTGTATATGATTGTACATGGTGGCCAAATTTGAAAGTTACTATAGACTACCTCGAAAACTAAAAATACTAAATAAATTCTAGTAAGAATGTCTAGAGCAAGTTTTGCGAGATAAGTTTAAAGGTAGTAGAATGATTTTTCTATAATTTTTACTTTTTACAGAAAACGTATTTTTTTAAAATGTGAAGTTTCCATAAAGGCCTCCATTTGGTTTGATTCTTATTTCTTAATTTATCGAAACAAGGAAAATACATCCTATGCTAGTTTTTTAATTAAAAAATAGTGTGCTATATTTTTTTAAATGTAGAATTTTATCCTGATTTCAACAATATGGAGTTTATTGATATTAAAATTATAATTACATGTATATAATTAATATTTATTTATATACAATTATTAAAAAATTACTTGTTTTTTGTTTAAAACAGATTAATTTCAAATTTACTGTAAATACACATAAATAATAAAATAAAAGGGGCTATTCTTAAACCAACATTACATTTATTTCTTTTTGAAATTGTTGTAATATTTTAATCCTTTAGTCTGGATTGTTAAAGAGACATGATTCCGCCATAGTTCTAAACTCTCTTTCAGGTAGCTGGAGTAGGAGTCACTGTAATTAACAGTAATATCAATAGACTGCTTTCCGCGGCCAGCCTCTGCAATTGTGTCAGCTTGTTTTTTGCCTCGTACCTCTGTATGACTAGGCACCTAGCAAAAGTATATGTATGCCTTTATTCCGTAAATTAAAAATGAGGTTGTTAATATGGATGATCCAGATATCTTTAATGCCATAAGCACAAGACTTTATGGCATCAAGGGAACTCCGGAAATAAGAAAATATTACCGATTCCGTTCAGCCACGCGTGGAAATCAGAGATAGTGCTCTAAAAATAGCATACAGTTTGGCTGTGAATATAGAGGTTTTCGATGAAAGTTTACTGGATTCCTCAATGTTGAAGAGGGGAACAAAAACGCCATACACGGAGGAAGCTGGGTCACTTGCAACTGAGCTCATTAAATATTTTGTTGTACTCCCGCCAACGGCAAGAGACAAAGTCATCAAACACTATGTTTATAACCGATTCTACCTGCGGACCATAGACAAATAATTGATAATAAAATTATTAATTGATAAAGATTCAAAGGGGGAGACAACACTTTTTCAAACTGAGAAACTTTATTGAAAGCGGATATGATAATTGGACAGCTCTTAGAGGGCCAGAAGGGGCGGTTGGCAAAGGCGTCGTTCGCTTGTGAAAGTGAATTTAGGGCAATTCCTTCTCTCATATCAAACAATTTTACCACATATTTTTTGGCCAATAATTTCCTTCTTAAATCTAATGGCATAAGACCGGACTCGACCTGTAACACGCTGATGGGGGCAAAGTTCATGGCTCCCAAGCAGATATTCTCATTGCCTTATTCTGAAATTTTTCCAGAATTGCTATAGAGCATCGACTACAAAATAAAAACAGATGTGAAGCAAAATCAAATCTAGATTGTACAAACGATTATAGAAAATGAGTAGTATCTCCGGGTCACTACCCCAATTTATACCTGACACACATCTCATTACGTTGATGCCTTGAGCACAAGATTTTTGTAGGGCGTTGCTGTGCTGCTTTGAAGACAATTTATCGCCCCGAAATTTGTAGTAGGGAACCCGAGCTACAGAAAAAGCACGGATTTACATTTGTTTAAAGATAGCTCCAAGTTCTTGTCAGAGAGATGTGTAAACATTTCTGTGAGAACAACATTGATATCTTGAGCAACGTTAATCGGAAAATATCGAGTATATATATAAAATCATCTGCAAAAGTGCCAACTTTGGCTACGGGTATGGAGGACGTGGCTAAGCCAATAATGTATGAAAAGCAAAAGGCTAAAGGGACTACCCTGAGGAAAACCTAAAGATGATGTAACAAGGCTATCTTCTGGTAAAGGTTTTTTTTTCGGAGAACAGTTCAATTATTATATTAATCAGGAGTGGAGGGTTACCCAGACCGATCAGGACGTCTATCAGATGAGCAATACATACGTTGTTAAAGGCTCCTTTAATATCTAGAAAACAGACACACAAGAATTTGTTTAACGCTAAAGCATGGATTATCTTGCAGTATAAAGAGGTTAGATTTTTATATATGCTGTACCCTTTTCTAATAAAATCTGTGATGGAAGGTGAAAATTTGTTATTAGATTTGCACCATTTCTTTACACAAAGCTTAATTATGTTGTCAAAAATTTTCCGTACACATGAAGAGATCGCAATCGGCGTGTAAACTAGGGATTGGATCAGTGAAACTGTTTTTATGGATATGAACAATTTTGAACGTTTTCCTGCTCTCTGGAATTACATTCTGCTGTAGGATATTGTTCAATATGTAGACTAGGTGGTCTCTCGTAGAGACGGTGTTCTTCCTATTAGACATCAAGGACATAGATGACATTAATTTATAAACTACTGAGGATTGTTGCACAAAAGGGGGAGCAAGTTTGAAAAGGAATTGTATTTTCCATGTATCGTCAAGAACAGGAGTCACTGTCTAAACACTTTATTGAATTTTTTAATATTGGACGAGACATACGCAGAGGAGGAAGTATGATTTAGAGTATTACAAAAGGATTGGAAGCCTATTCTCTTTTTGCAGAGAAGAAATTTTTTGGCTTTGGCCATTGTTTTCTCCTCGCAACTAGATGGAATATTCTCCCTGTTTCAATATATATATATATATATATATATATATATATATATATATATATATATATATATTTAGGAAGAGAAGAAATAACGGCTGCATCCAGAACTCAGTTTTCTGGACTAGAGTAATCTAGAAAAGCATTCTTTGTCTCACCATGGACAAGGATCACAAGGCGGTTTGTGGAAACATGTAAGTCTAGGAAGTGAAGAAATAACGGCTGCATCCACAACTCAGTTTCGAGTAATCTGGGGAAGGATTATATGAAAACTTATTCAAGAGACATTCTCTATATTTATGCCAGATGAGATGCTTTAATTTGACTAGATGCAAGGGACTAAAAAGTTTGTCGGGAGGATGATTTGAGGAAATTGCAATCAAAATAGAAAAATTATCGCCATACTAGTTCTGAAGGGATTCCGTCTTAATTTTAAGTGCAAGATCAGAAGATGTTTTTACTTGATTGATAATATTCTGAGCTAGGATGATTGCACAACCGTCATTCAATATTACAAGACCTAGAGAGTTTACAGCAACTTCCAACGCAATACCGTTGCGATTACGAAATTGCTGACTTCATAGGAGATAGGAGTAGTGATGAGGTAGTAAATTAAAAATGTGAATCTATTGGTTAGGAGAACAATATCCGGATAGGATTGTTATGTCAAATAGAGAGGACTGCTCAAATTGAATAGGAGGGGCATCGAAAATAGGAATTAAAGATTTGGCGTGAAGCTTGCGACAAAAAAAAGAAGAAACTCTTCCGTAGCCGTCTTCTCTCATATTATGGAAGGAACTAACGCGGGGAACAGAAAAGGATTTGTTTGGCCAAAGCCAGGTTTTACACAAGGTGGCTGCGTCAATATTCAATTTATGTATCATGCGTTCCAAACCTAGTTTGTTGATATATACGGATTGGATATTTCAACTAACCAGTCGCATTGACGTATGATTCATGATTTGAACAAGGAACAAGGTTATTGCGGGTCGTGAGGAAGTACCAAATCAGGGGAAGAACTATTGGGGTTGACTGAGGCAAAATGGTTAATGGCTTTAATTAATGTATCGATGAGGTTATATATAAAATTCAAATAAGAAGAAGCTCTCAGATTTGTGGGGATAGGCAAGTAAATTATAAGATGGAGCCGATGGAAGGGATGGAAAGGATATCATAGACGAAGATTGCCTTAAAGGTTTTTTCCGGGGTTTTAGGTTTATTTCTTTTTCTTTTATGGAGGTTTTTCTGAATGAGTCGCTACCGAAATCCAGAAGCTCACGGATAGAGTTTTGATCAAAAGATGTAGAAGGAGTTGCTTTAGATAGAGTATTAGAAAAGAGAGGCCAAGTGGAGACACTGGAGGGCTCAACCGGGTGGGTTCTAGGAAAGTCCCTATCAAGTTGAGTAAAGGAGGGCTTAGAAAAGTTGATCGAGGACGCTTCGTAGAAGGATTACCCATAGAAGGCCATGGCTTGTTTAATTTTTGTGTGGCGAGCAAACCAAGGGCAAACTTTATTGGCCAGTTTTGATTTGAATTCATTTGAGTAGTGGAAACCTTTGCAATAGATGCAGCAAGAATTGTTACGGGATGGACAACTATTTTGTGTGAATCGGCACAGGAAGGTTCCTTGCTTTTGGATACTTTGGTATGGCCTTGAAATATTATTGCGACTGAAACATGTTATGACTCTTCGGATAAAGATGTTAAGGGAATTAAGGTTAAAGCATAATTCTTTGGGTAAGATATGCCTTCTGAATGTAACCAGAATAGTGGAGAATGGATCAAAAGTGAATCCTGATTTGTCAATTCCACTTTTTGGTTAAGACGCTCAACTTTAAGAATTTTGAGATTAAGGGAGTTTCTTTGATTTCTTGTACATCAAATGAATTATCTATAGTCCGTATAAGTCCCTTGCATGCGATGTGGGGTGTGGGAATGAACGCATTTAACTGATTATCAGATAAGAAATTACTATTTAAAAATTCGTTAGCTTTGCGAAATTTGGAATTACAACCTTATTTCTGATTTTAAGCAATTTGCTGCCGATCGAAAGGGGTGGTTATGGTTTGACAAGCGCGTGGTTCTATGTATATTTTATACGGACCGGAATCCGTAGAAATAAATGAACATACGAGTAAGGTCTTGTTATTTATTAAAGCCGTATTAATAGATTGACTGGCTTGGTAATTATGATCCGAGTAAATTTGATCATTTTGGAAGTTATTCTCCTCCGATGTAATGAAAGGTGGATTTACCACCACCAATGGTGGCTTGTTTGAACGTGGCCGAGACAAGCTCACCTAGTTTCACTTAATCTCAGTTAAATAAATAAATACTCACTCCCGCAATTGTTAAAAGAATAATAATTAGAAATATGACGTAACTTTGATGGCTGGGATCAGTCCCGTGTCAGATAGATCTAAATGGAATTTCAAAGTGATTTAGATGCACTTAGCACAAAAAGCTTTTTTTGCCACACCGACTTGCTATTTTTATCTTTGTTCTTATACGCACTATTACCAATTTGAGAAGGGATTTTGTTCCGACACTATTCTGACTAATTTCGAACTAAAAGTCAGCTGTTCCAACACACCAGCCGACTGTTTGGAAACTTGTTCGGGACCAGTCAAATTGATCCCTGTCTGTGATCAGGTACCAAAAGTTCGGATTTCGGACGAGGTTAATCAAATCTTCATCTTGTCTCGTCAAGATCATAAAAAATTATTTCGTCTTGATCTTATCGAGATTTTAAAAAATCGATAACGCCAAGATTCTCGACATATCAATCTCGATCTCGATCTTGAATCTCGACAAAATTTTGAGAAATTCTTGACAAGATTAAAAAAATATTTAAAATTTTATACATAATATATAGTATAACATATTTATTAAATAAACTTATTTAAATTAAATATTATAAAATTATAAAAATAATAATTTTATTTATACATTTCTTTAAATACGAGATCTCGTCGAGTCTTGATCTCGTCTTGATCTTGATCTCAACCTCGAAAACAAAGTCGATCTTGATTTTGAGATGAGATCAAGATTATTTTCGTCTCGGCAGAAGCTCTGATTGCGAGTAAGATTTGAACTTATCTCGTAATGATTAGATTTTTTGAGGACTCGAACGAAATAAGTCAGAACTTATTTATAACTTATCCGGGACTAGTTTGTAAAATGCAAGTAGGAACAACGCATTTATAAATAACAAAGATACCCATATGCTACTCAATTTGGGACGCCCTGTATACTAATAAGCAGTGAGAGTTATGGGCATTCTTATGCTGAATTTATCCGAGCAGTTTAGCATTTGTAATAAATTTAGATTTAGCAATAGCGAGTTAAATACTAGAGTTGTTATAACCCATTTATGGAAATTTAGCATTGGCCGTAGCTATAAGATTTGGCATTGAAAGTTCATAATATTGAACTTTCACGGCTAAATTCTTAAATTCTGTAGTTATGTGGGTGTGCAGCTGAAACAGCTATTAACGTCAAAAGCTGCGTTTGGCAACGATTTGGTAAGGTGTAAGTGTCACGTGGCGTCGGTGTATGTGTAGGTACACTACACCATAATAAACACACATGTTTCGGTGTAAATGGTGTTAAAATAAATATTGTCCATTTCCGAACGGTTAAAGTGCGTTTCGTG
>JARJEC010105696.1:0-21238 GCA_030264575.1 Tachinus sp. AB-2021
CTTAAAGACAAAATAAGGAATTATAGAAGAAAATATTTTTTATTCCTAAGTATCTTTTTCTACAGTCTTTTAGGTGGTGTGCCTCGTCCGCAGGACCAAGAGGCACCCTAAAGGCATAATGCTAATAGGTTCACCTACTCATTAGTTCCGTGAGAACAACGCGCACGATTTGTTTGTGGTAGCGAAGCTTGCCACAAACCATGAGAACGACTAACCAAAGCGGGGTACCCATAGGGGTGGCAGCCCCTTGGGGTGTGGGGGTGCAGGGGGTGGGCACAAACCCACCCCACTGCTCGCACCGAAGGTGATTAAAATAAAAAAACAAAAGGGCTGTAACCGTTAGGTTACAGAAAAAAAACGATTAAAATAAAAAGAAAAAACCCTGTAACCGTTAGGTTACAGGGTTTTCTAGTCGATATCTTTACAGCACAGTTGTTGCTTTCCCATTCAGCCTTTTAAGCGATATACCCACAGTATTTTTGCTTTTCCATTCAGTTTTAGGTGGTGTACCTCGTCCGCAGGACCAAGAGACACCCTAAAGGCATAATGCTAATAGGTTCACCTACTCATTAGTTCCGTGAGAACAACGCGCATGATTTGTTTGTGGTAGCAAAACTTGCCACAAACCATGAGGACGACTAACTAAAGCGGGGTACCCATTACTTTTTATTCAACAACTTAGGCAACAATACAGAAAATTCTTTTGGTACAACTCCGCCAAACTCTTCATTAAAACCTAAAGAATCCACCCATTCTAGCTTTTTTGCAGAAGCTTCAGACATAACATAATCCAAATGAGCAGCTTTTAGCGTAGCCACAACCTCTTCCATTTCATGCCCGCGCCGTGACGCGTGAATGGCTCCCCCACAAAGTAAACCATTAAAAATAACAGGCACCGGGCGCGCTTCAAACGATTGATAAATAGATGCTAGCACATCATCTAAAATCTCATATTTTTCAGCAGCAGCAACCGTTTCAAACAATAAAGAGTTAATACCTTTCATAAAAATACTACGGCACATTTTTGTTGCTGCGGCTTTACCGCAAGGACCATCAAGTACGGTTAATCGAGTATTAAAACCATGCAAGACATCATAAAAACCCTGCGCCCCTTTACCTGAAAGCAACATGGTAACTTTGTGCCCGTGAGCTGGTACTGAATCCATAATAGCTATATCAACAAAACTCGCCACAGCATCAACAAAACTTGCTGCTTCTTGTTTTGCCTCAGGCCCTGAAGAGTTAAGGTCTGCATAAATCTGCCCGCTTTGTAACATAGGCGCTATTTCTTTTGCTATGGGCACCGTGAGGGTCGCACTTGTTGAGCATATAACTATACCAGAATTACTGACCATTTCTGCAAGATCAGTAACAAGGGTAACTCCAGACTCTGCAACTCGTTTGCTTATAAGAGATGCTGCTGGTTCTTTATCCCAAAACTTGTCATACACAGCAATATTTTTTACACCATCTTGCACAAGCCCTTTAGCAATATAATATGATGCTTCCCCAAACCCGATAAATCCCAAAGTAAATTTCATTGATAACTCCTTTTCATAAAACTATTTTTCATAAAAATTTATTTCCGCAAAAAACTTCTCTACTTCACAAAAAATGTTTTTTATCAGTCAACCTATGTTGGTTTATTGGTATATTACAATCAATAAACACTTTGTTTTTATTTCCTTTTTGTCGTCATTTTCCTGTATTCTTCATTGTTTTTTTATATAATAATCTGTATATTAGCCCAGTTCTAAACCTTGCTCTTTTCTATTTTTATAAACACCCCTTAGGAGTAGCCATGCCCACAAAAAAAACTCATGCAACTACTGTACGGGCGCTAGAGCGAGGTCTTGAAATTATAGACCTTTTTTGCCAACACGCCGAACCCCTTACGCTAACAGCCATTGCTTCAGCCGTGAATCTTACCCCTAGCACTACACTGCGTATGCTCGGAACCCTTGAAAAAGCTGGCTATATAACACGAGAAGAAGAAGGCAAACGCTTTATTCCTGGCAACAAACTCATTCGTTTGGCTGCTCCTTTTACTCATAAACACGCCCTTAGTATGCTTGCATTACCGCATATGAAAAAGTTACGTGACCAATTTGGCGAAACTATTTCTATCTATATGCCTGCGGGAGAACACCGTGTTTGCTTACAACGAGTTGAAACCCCCCAAAGCCTGCGCGAAGTTGTTAACATTGGTGATATTTTACCCCTTGGTATAGGTGGCGCAGGTAAAATACTTTCTGCCTGGTTATGTGTTTCTTCTAAAAACAAACCTTTTTCCACCCCCACCAATCTTTCTGCACAAGAGTTAGAAACTATTCGTAAAAAAGGGTATGCCATTGGGCTTGATGAACGCAAAGCTGGAGTTTACGGCATTGCTGGTCCTATTTTTGACTGGTCAGGCGATATTTTGGCTTCTCTTTCAATCTCTGGACCTATGGTGCGTTTTACACAAGAAAAATTACCTGAGATGACTGAAGCCATCATGTTAACCTCTGCCCTCATCTCTCAATTGGTTGGTTGGACTCCAAAATCTGGTACATAACCAAAACCACACATACTAACATTTTGTCGTACCTTGCTCTAAAAAATTATTCTTTCGCAAAACGCTCCCAAATATCTTTATCTAACAAAGTACCTGTTTTTGAAAATCTCATGGGTTCTGGTTTCGTTATTATTTGATACTTCTCTTCTCCTTGTAACATTTTTGCAACAGCTGGAGAAACCAACATTCTATTAAGAGTTAGAGTGTCTTTAATGCGAATTAAGGTAACGGGGCGTTTATGTGCATTGCATGTTTTTACCATACACGCCAAAACATCCCTATCGTTTTCAAGAACCATGGGAATACAGGCACCCCGAAAAAGAGTACTTGTAATGGCATTGGCATAAGTAGATTCAAAATTAATTTGTTCGTACACAGAGCGGGGTATGGCGTCTGCATTACCAATACCTGTGGCGTGCCCTTTGGTTTCTTTGGTAAATCCAAGAACAGCAATACGTTTAATCTTAGGGGCACACTCTTTTTCTCCTAAAGAAAAACGCCCTGTTATATTTGGGTCCATACCAGACCCTGAAATATTTTTGCCAATCTGATCAATAACTAATACATCTATTTCTGCTAAGGGCAATTGCGGTAATGCCTGTATAGCCATTTGTAAAAGTTTTTTATCGCATGCTATAAAATTCTCAGCTGTAGCCACTTCCACATGACAAACTTGATTATGGGCATTTTCTATAATAGCAAGCCCACCCAGCACATTTTTTTGAACACCAAGAATGTGCTCTGCCATGCGAGGTAAAATGTTTGGCATAAGCCCGTACCCACCTGCGTGGCAACTTTCAGCACCATTTTGTTTTCCAAGGCCAACAACCAACATTTTTACAAGGCCACTTTGGTGCGCACCCAATAATGAGGTATGCGGTTTAACCCTATTAATAATAAAAACACCTTCTGCTGCAACCGCCAAAGCATCCATATACACAGGCTGACCTGTTGTTAGGCTTCCTAAATGCACAACATCCATAGAAGAATGGATTGGACACCCCGCAGTTAGCTCTGTAACACCCAGTTGTTCCAAAACAGCTTTTTGTCCGCTGGCCGTTGCACCACCGTGACTACCCATTGATGGTACTATGAAAGGATTAAAACCCCGCTCTTTAAACCAGCGAACGGACTCGGCAACAACGGTTACTATGTCACATATACCGCGTGAACCAACAGCTATAGCAATACGCATACCCGGTTGTAACTGCTGAGCGATACCTGATTTATTCAACCTTTCATGAACCGTTGCCGCAATACAAGAAATAGCGTTGTTTTCATAATGACAACGAACCTGCAACAAAGGGGGCAAAGTAACATTTTCAAGAAGAGTTTGTATCTTTTTCATGCCACATTCCTAGGGCTATTAACACGTCAAATTAGCGTTGAGCAGTAAAGAAAACCCAATGCTTGAATGAGCACTGCTGTTATCTCCACGAATCAGTGTTTACATTTGTAACTCAATGTTTAAACTCGCACCCCAGCTACCTCTACTTAGTAACCAGAGATTTATAAAAATATTTTCAAGATGTTCCATGTACTTCCATAGGCAAATTGTTCTGGCAAAGAACATAGCCCCATTCTTAATACAAATGAGGCTATGTTCAATTTTTTTATTCAAAATAGGCTTGACCATAATACACAATAAAACTGGGTGTAAAATTAACACCTTTCAGTTCTTTAACAACACCACGGGTTAAGGGTGGTGCAACAAGGCTAAGCCAAGGCAAGTCTCTATTCAAAATATCCCAAATCTGCCCATATACTTCTTCTCGTTCTGGTCCATTATTTAAGGCTACACCGTTATCAAGCAAGCCATCAAGGTCAGGGTTTTTATAATAAAACCTGTTTGAAATATTGCTAGATTTTGAGTGAAAAGGAGGCACAGTAAAAAAGAATGGATCAAGAGCAGGTGCACCGCCCCACCAGTTCATAATATATGGTGGATGCCCCTGATTTTTAATGGCATCAATATAGGCACCCCATTCAAAAATCCTGATATCCATTTTAATGCCTATGTGGCTAAAATTCTCTTGTAAAATTTGGGCAATACCCATGAAGTCGCCCCTATCTGGGCAATATATTTCTCCGCTAAACCCATTGGGGTGGCCTGCTTCTGCCAACAGTTCTTTTGCTTTTTTTACATCTAATGGAAAAGGTGGGGTTTTTTCTGCTTTATTGTATAAAACAGCAGAAGAGAAAGGACCTGTAGCTACTTCGCCGTATCCTTTATAGATAGCTTTCACAATCCCTGGGCGGTTTATAGCTATATTCATAGCTTCACGTACCCGCACATCATCATATGGGGGGGTGGTTACATCAAAACCAAGGTGGTACAAACGCTGCCCAGGCTGGTATACCAACCGCAAGTTTTTATCTTCTTCAACACGTTTAATGTCTACAGGAGCTAAGTCTTGTGCTACATCTACAGCACCACTTTCAAGCTCAATAGTTCGGCTTGAAGCTTCAACAACGGTGCGAATAATCAAACGTTTTAAAGGCGCTTTTTCAGTATAATAATCATCAAAGCGCTCAAAGGTAATATTGTCACCTTTTGCCCAAGAAGCAAACTTGAAACGACCTGTGCCCACAGGGTTCATTCCGTAGTTTTTTCCTGCTTCTTCAACAGCTTTTTTATTTAGAATAGATGCCCATGGATGGTTCATAGAAACGAGAAAGGCTGTTCCCATAGGCTGACTTGTGCGTAAAATAACGGTGTGATCATCTACTTTTTCAATACCATCTGTATTAATATAATGAGAAAGAGATTTTACGGCAGAAGTTGGCCCTGTAGCACGTTGAAAGGTAAAAACAACGTCATCAGCCGTCATTATTTCGCCATTATGAAACTTGACACCTTGGCGTAAATAAAATTTATATCCTTCACCGTTAGGTAACTCTTCCCATTTTTCTGCCATCATAGGGGCAATTTCGCCATTTTCATCAAGCATTACAAGGGATTCATAGATCTGACGCATAGCAATGTTTGAACTTGATTCCATAGTAACGTGAGGGTCTAGGCTTTTTGCATCAGAAGGATTTGCAACTATAAGCGTATCTCCCTTTGCCAAAGCAACCCCAGTACTAAAGAAAAATAACATGGTACAAAATACAGCAATCAAGCGCTTCATAAACAAGTCTCCTTAGTTGATAAAAATGAATATATCCTGTTTGTTACCTGCCCAATGCAGGCCACTTTATCAGGAATGTATTTCTTGTAATCTGGTGGCAAGATAGGCAACCACCTGTTGATGAACTTTTTCACTCGGCGTATACAAACGCAACATATGCCAACGCCCTCGTTTTAACTGAATGCTACGCATAGAAGGAAAATTGACAAACCTATCTACCTTTTCCCACGGTAACTCCTGAACGCGTTTTTTCTTAGCTACTATTGTTCCTGTTACAGGGTAAGGTTTTAGCCTAAGATAAAATCTTTCTTTACTCGCATCATGCCCCCGCATACTTTCTTGCACTACCCCGCCAAGAGAAAAACTATACACAGAATAATATCTGTTACCGTAAAATAAAAAACCAAGTAAAACAAAACTGCCAATCAAAGCAACAAGACACACCAAGGCAACACTTAGAATGATGGTAACATCACCCGCCACCAACCCGCCACCTACAGCCCATAAACCACTTGCAATTGTTATAACAACCACACAAGCCCCTATAAAAGAAAGCTGAAAAAGCTCAAGTAAAATAAAAGGATTAGTACCTATGGGAACACTCACATCCCAACAAAGCTGATCTTTTTTTTGTTGAGTCAGCACATTCTTTAATGAAGGTTTACTCACACATACCTACTTTTTATTTGAAATTGGACCTGGGTGATAACAGGCAAGAAAATGTTCATTTCCAATATCTACAAGTTCTGGGCTACCATTAAGACAATTATCTTGTCGTGAAGGGCACCGCCCATAAAAACGACAACTAGCAGGTGGTGAAATAGGGCTTGGCACGTCACCTTCTAAGATGATTCTATCCATACGTTCTATACCAACTCGTGGGATGGGAATAGCAGATAAAAGTGCCTGCGTGTAAGGGTGTTGTGGGTTTTTAAAAATTTCAAGATGGTCACCAAGTTCAATAATTTGCCCAAGATACATAACGGCAATACGATTTGAAATATGGCGTACAACACTTAAATCATGCGTAATAAAAAGGTATGTATATTGAAACTCATCTTTTAAATCTTGCAACAAATTTAAAATCTGTGCCTGAATACATACATCAAGGGCTGAGACAGGTTCATCAAGAACAATAAATTCAGGGTTAAGGGCCAAAGCTCGTGCTACCCCAATGCGTTGTCTGCGCCCCCCGTCAAGCTCATGAGGAAAAGAAGTGGCAAGACGTTCGGCAAGACCAACTAAATCCATCAATCGCTTTACCTGCTGGTTCATCTCACGTTCACTTGGGTATACCTTGTGAATACGCAAAGGTTCAGAGATGAGTTGTTCAACAGATAACCGTGGGTTCAAAGAAGAATAGGGGTCTTGAAACACCATTTGCACACGACGTCTATGCAAACGTAGCTCTTCTTTAGAGTAAGCAAGCACATTTTCGCCATCATAAAGTACTTCACCTGAAGTTGCTTCAAGAAGGCGAATAATAACCCTGCCCAAAGTAGATTTACCACAGCCAGATTCGCCAACCAAGCCAAGGGTTTCACCTTTATTAATAGTAATATTTACGTCATCTACAGCGTGCAAAGGCCCAGATGCTGTGCGAAAATATTTTTTTAAGTTACGCGTTTCAATAAAACTTTTTTTAACAGAACTCATACCCCCTCCTTCACCATGGCATTATAGTGCACACAGGCTACAAAATGCCCTGAAGTCACCTCTTTCATCTCAGGCTGGCATACCTTACATTCAGGCAATGCCCGCTCACAGCGAGGTTCAAAGCAACACCCTGGTGGTAAATCGGTGGGGTCTGGTGGCAACCCTGTAATGGTATTTAAACGATGCACATTTTTGGTCAAATCAGGTATGGAACCAAAAAGCCCTTGAGTATAAGGATGCAAGGGGTTTTCATATAAACTATTTTTATCTGCCCACTCTAGAATACGCCCAGCATACATAATAGCCACGCTATCACAAATATCTGCTACAATACCAAGGTCATGGGTGATTAAAAGAGTAGCTGTTTGAAAGTGGCTTTTCAATTCCAGCATAAGAGCAATAACCTGCGCCTGAATGGTTACATCAAGGGCTGTGGTTGGCTCATCTGCTATGAGCAACTGGGGGTTGCAAGCAAGGGCAATGGCTATTACAACACGTTGCTTCATACCACCACTAAATTGGTGGGGGTAATCTCGCCCGCGTGTTACTGGTATACCTACCAAAAGTAACATTTCTTGAGCTTTTTTCTTTGCTTCATTTCGCGTTACCTTTTGGTGCAAACCAACAACTTCAGCAATTTGGTCCTCAACAGTCATAACAGGGTTTAACGAAGTCATAGGGTCTTGAAAAATCATAGAAATTTTTCCACCTCGAATAGACCTCTTTTTTTCTTCAGTTGCTGTTATCAGGTTTTCACCTTCAAATAAAATTTCTCCTTTTGTAATACGCCCAGGAGGAGAAGCTATAAGCTGCATAATAGCAAGAGCAGTTGTTGTTTTACCTGCACCTGTTTCACCAACCAAACCAAGAGATTCCCCTTTGCGTAAAGCAAGGTTTAATCCCTCTATTGCCTTAACTGTTCCTGTATCCGTTTCAAACTGCACATGCAAATCGCGAATGTGTAATAATGTATCTTGAGCTACTTTCATTTTTATACTTCCTCCCTTACCGCTTCAGTTTTGGGTCCATAGCGTCTCTTAAACCGTCACCCACAAAGTTTAAAGCCATAATGGTCATCATAATGGCAAGACCTGGAAATATAGTCATATAAGAATAATCACGAATAAATCCACGTCCGCTTGCAAGCATACCTCCCCATTCTGGGAAAGGGGGTTGAATACCAAGCCCCAAAAAGCTTAAGCTTGCGGCAGCCAAAATAGCTTGAGCCACGCGCAAGGTTGCCTGCACAATAATGGGGGCACTACAATTGGGTAAAACATGACGAAAAATAATCCAAGTATCGCTTGCGCCCATACATTCAGCAGCTTCAATAAACTCTTGCCCTACAATCGAAAGTACAGCCCCCCGCACAACACGTGCAAAGGTAGGCATAGCAGATACCCCAACAGCAATGGTTAAGTTTAATAACCCTGGGCCAAGTGCTGCTGCAATGGCAATGGCAAGAAGTATTTGTGGAATAGATAATAAAATATCCATACAGCGCATAATAATTTCATCAACTTTTCCACCATAATAACCAGCTATAGCACCCAACAAACCGCCACTTAGCATGGCAAGTGATACAGCAAAAAGCCCTACTTGAAGAGATATTTGCGCCCCATAGATAATGCGGCTTAAAATATCACGCCCAAGTTCATCTGTACCCAACCAGTGCTTGGCACTAGGTGCTTCAAATGATTCCATCAAATTTTGCTCTGCATAAGAATACGGAGCAATATATGAGGCAAATACTGCTACAAAAACCAGCACCGCAAGAACCAAAAGACCCAAAACGGCTAGCCTGTTACGGCGTAAACGTACCATTGTTAAATAAAAATTACTGTTCTTTTTAAACAAAGCCATGTGTCCTCCTTAAGCAAGAATACTGCTTAACCCAATGGATTTTTCAGCCAAAAGTATTGGCAATACAAACAACCCAATATCCGCTTTTACCGATATCTAGAACGCAGACGTGGGTCTACCCATGCATACAAAAGGTCAACCAATAAATTAACCAACACATAGGCAATGGCCATATAAAGAACAGCACCTTGTACTATAGGATAATCACGTGCTTTAATTGCTTCTACAGCAAGTCTACCAATTCCAGGAATAGAAAATACAGACTCGCATAAAATAGAACCACCAAGTAAATGCCCAAATTGAATACCAGCAATGGTAATAATAGGAATAAGAGCATTTTTTAACGCATGGTGACAAATAACAACAATCTCTTTTTGCCCCTTGGCACGTGCAGTTCTAATGTAGTCTGATCGAATAACTTCAAGCATACTTGAACGGGTCATACGGGTAATAATAGCCATAGATGTTGCTGAAAGCGCTATCCAGGGTAAAATTCGCTGACTCAAAGAGTTAAAACCTGATGACGGCAGCCACCTAAGCTTTACTGAAAAGAAGAGAAGAAGAAGAATACCCAAATAAAATATGGGGGTAGACATGCCTAACATGGCTATAACCATAGTAATATTGTCAAAAATAGTATACTGTTTGATGGCGCATAATGTACCAAAAGCAATGCCCAGTATAACCGCAATGGCTGTGGCGCCCGTGGCTAAAATAACAGTTGTGGGAAAAGTATTGGCTACTTCACTAAATACAGGTCGTTGTGTAGCATAGGAACGCCCCATATCTTGGTGTACAACAGCGTTGTAAATAAACAACCCATATTGAACAAGAAAGGGTTTATCAAGCCCATGCTCTACGCGAAAAGCCTCTACACTTTCAGGGGTTGCTTCTTCACCAAGAGCAAGACGAGCTGGGTCGCCTGGAGTTGCAAAAAGTAAAGAAAACAGAATAAAAGTAACACCAATCCCTACAGGAATCATAGCCAAAAAACGTTTTATCAAAAACCTGCCCATGTGTGCTCCTTTGAGTCACAAGTTACTGTTTGAAAAAAGTTGATGGTTCTTTTAATAAAAAAACAAACTATATATAAAAACGTTATTAACGTTATAAGACTCTGTAGGCAGGGTTGCTGTTACCAAGTAGACAAGCCAAAGTTTCTCGGGCAACAGCTATACCCACACGGCGTAAACAATCGCCAGTTGAGCCTGCATAGTGTGGAGTGGCAATAAAGTTAGAAAGTTGCAATAAAGGGTTTGAGCGAACTAAAGGTTCTTCAGCAAAAACATCGCAGGCAGCAGCTCTAATCTGCTTGTTTACAAGGGCTGTATACAAAGCACCCTCATCAATCACGCCGCCACGCGCTGTATTTACTAAAACAAGAGAATTGCGAGCACAGTCAAACTGTTCCTTTCCAATCATATTAACAGTTTCAGGAGTTTTAGGAACATGCACGCTTAAAAAATCACACACACCAAATAGCTCATTTACTGTTGAGCAAGGGGTAACGTCAAATTTCATGGTATTCCATGCAGATTTTGAAATAAAAGGATCATAAGCAAAAATACGCATACCAAATGCTGTGCGTAAAATGGTAGCTACCGTTTGGGCAATGCGCCCAAAACCTACAAAACCAACTGGATGTTCAAAAAGTTCTGCCCCACCAAGGGTTGCTTTTGCCCTTGCCCATTCCTCATTGCAAACTGACATATGTGCTGCAAGAATATTACGTGAAGCTGCAAGCATAAAACCAACGGTTAATTCTGCTACTGATTGGGTATTTTCAAAAGGAGTGGTGACAAGAGCCACCCCTTTTGCTTTCATAGCTTCAATATCTACCTTGTCATAACCAGCGCCATGCCTACCCACAACACGCAACTTTTTTGCAGCCAGTATGTTTTGTGCTGTAACAGGAGAACCACGAACAATAAGTGCATCTGCGGTAGTAACCCATTCCAAAGCCTCTGGCATATCCCATGTGATGACTCTTACATTGGGTTCTGCTTGCAATAAAGCAACGCCATCTTGATGGATTTGATCCAAGATTACTATTTGCATAATCACTCCTCAACGTTTTCCTATTGCAAGAAAAACAAGCTTTGGGTGGCATTATTATCTCGCTCAATCTTTTAGTGCATAAAAAGAGCGAGCAAGGGATTATAAAAAACTATTTACTCACACCTACCATCAATAATTTCACAACCTTTGGCTTCTAGGCTTTTATCTACCCATGAGCGATCAGCTTTACCAGAGATAGCAGCTTCAAATTTAGCCTGGTCACCTTCAGAAAACTTTTTTGCACTTGCATAAAGCGTTGCAGCATCTTGACGTGGAACAACAACAACACCATCACTATCCCCAAGAATTATATCACCCGGGCAAACTGCTATATTGCCACATGCAATGGGTACGTTAATTTCGCCAGGACCATCTTTAAACGGTCCACCTGGAGTAGTACCCGTCGCATACACAGGTACACCAAGGTCATACATAGCTTCTATATCGCGAATAGGACCATCAAAAACAAACCCACCCAGTTTTTTAAAAACACCGTAGCCAGCCATTATTTCGCCAATAAGGGCTTGGGTTCTATCTCCACCATTGGCAACAACTATAATATCACCTTCAACTGCCATATTAAGGGCTTTATGTATCATCAGGTTATCGCCTGGACGAACACGCACTGTAAGCGCTGGCCCTGCCATTGTGCCTTTAAAGGGACGGGTCATAAGACTAATTTCTGCCTTCATGGCACTTAAGCGGTTCATACTGTCGGCAACATTGGCAGCAGGTAATAACTTGTATGCGTCAATCAAATCTTGCGGGGGTAAATTACGCTGTAAATAAACTCGAAAACCAAGACTCATAATATCCCTCCAAAGGTGTGTAATGTTATTGATAGGTGTACAAAAAAACAAAATTTATTTTATGTGAGCTCAATGTACATTCAGCAAAATGTTAAACTGTATTTCTTATAAAGTGATAAATAAATTATTTCTCAGTGTACAAAATACACCTATCTTTATTTTCATACAATAGCAACTAAAATAATTATAATTTCATACAGTGAAAAAACTACCCCTCTTGATATGAACATAAACGCCTCTAATTTTGAAAAAAATAATGTTGATTGTAGGTTAATGCGAGCTAGCACGTAATAATAAAAAGACAATCCACTTACTTACACATAGTTAATATATCCACACATATTAACTATGATGGTTAACCCAATAAATTAATTGAACTGAAAAAGAATGATAAAACTAGAGACCAGCATGAAGCATAAAAAAAAGGACTCACACGTAAAACACGTGTAAATCCTTTAAACACTTAAGTGGTGTCCCCCCGCCAAGAATCGAATATTTACTTTAACATGCTGGTATAGTTCTATATATTGAATAGATGCTATAATTGATACCCATATATATACCCATGTTGATTCTTGTATAGATCAAAAATCAACCGTACAACCATTTTACTAAATGTCCTTGGAAAAGTAAATTTAATCCCAATACAGCAAGCCAAACAAACAAGCAAGCAGTTGTTGTAAAAAAACGCAACAACTCAGCCTCGCCTAATAAGTGGGGCTTTCCCTTTTCCACTTGACATATTTTACAACCTGTGCTTTGGTGAGGTCACGGTGCCCCAAAACACCATCGCAGGCGGTTGCCAGCCCGAAAGATTTTGGCTTTTCTTTTACTCTTTTTCAGGGTATAATTGCCATTCATTTGCCGGGTGTGACCGATATGTCCAAGCAAAAGCTAAAGGCGATCAGCCGTTCACGAACGGTTTCTAGCCCCGGAATTTTCTATTGTTACACGGTATATTTTTTGTTGACAATTTGTAATCATATTTACAAATTGACAAATGGAGGCTGCATGGGTTTTGTTGACTACATTGTTGGTTTTGAATTAGAGAAAGCGCATGCAAAATTATCAAAAGAATTGAACTCTAATGTCCTCTACTATTTTGGCCCAATGGAATATGATACTCCTCACTTTTTTAAAGAAGCTCTTAATCTTTTTACTAACAAAAGAAAAACTTTAACAATAATACTCACTACAGGGGGAGGAGTTGTTGAGCCTGTAGAAAGAACAGTTGAAATTATACGTAAAAATTATCAGTTTGTTAATTTTATAATCCCTGATGTCGCTATGTCGGCAGGTACTATTTTTTGCATGTCAGGTGATAAAATTTATATGGATCAGACTTCATCATTAGGCCCAATTGATCCTCAAGTACAAAATAAAGATGGCATTTTTGTCCCTGCTATGGGCTATCTTGAACAGTTTGAAAAACTCATAAAAAAATCCGCTGAAAATACGATCACCCCAGCAGAAATAGACATATTGCGCCGATTTGACCTTGGAGACCTTAATCACTACGAACAGGCTCGTAACCTTACTGTTACTTTGCTGAAAAAATGGCTTGTTAATTACAAATTTAAAAACTGGAAAAAACATCAAACAACCCCAGAGAAAAAAGGGAAAGCCGTCACCCTAAAAGAAAAAGAAGAGAGGGCAGAACAAATAGCCAAACAACTGGGAGATATATCTCTTTGGCACTCCCATGGTCGCCATATATGTATAAACACATTAAAAAAAGACTTGAAATTAAAGATCGAGGATTATACAAATAGAAAACAGCTTACTGAAGCCATTATGTTTTACAATGAACTCGCGAGAGATTATATAAGAAAAAATGGCTATCGTTTATGCGTCCATACTGGTAAGTTCGTTCAAGTGCTATAACTCTAAAGGAGGTACTCATGAAAAGCTCTATGCCAAAAGACAGAGACTGCGCCATAGCAAAGGCAGAAAAGAAACAATCACAAAACAAGGCCTTTCAAGCATATCAAAAGATGGCTGAATATCTTGATAATAATTTTTCACCTGTTACGGCTATCCCCCAAGTAACTCTTTACCCTTTTACGGAAAGAACATATAGAAACGACAAAACTGTATGCTACCAGTGGGCTAAAAATAGATAATTTCCCCCTAGCTTCCTAAAACACACTCTTTTCAAATTACAAAGTCTCCCCCTACCCCGCTTCGGCGGGGTATTTTTGCCTCTTGACACTCCCCTGATTTTATAATTTGGTGGGGTCACGGTGCCTAGAAAACACCCTCCGTGACGGTTGCCTACTCGTTAGTTTGGCTTTTCTTTTGCCTAAATTTTGGGTATGATTCACGCCATTGCTATGCTGGGTGCAAAGGTTATGTCCAAGGTGAAAGCCTAAAGACTTTTGGCAGCTCCTACGGCTGTTTCGAACACCCAGCATTTATTATTCTAATAGGTGCTAATCGGAAAAACGTAGGAGTTTTACATGACTAGCCTTATTCCCTCCCCTAAAGTACTCCTCGTCTAAGGTGTTCCTGTTGTCTCTTCTTTTGTAGTTGCTGAGCATTTTGAAAAAAGACATGCAGATAATACATATAGATATATTATTATAATGCTTAAATCCTCGTCAAAAGCATGGGAAGTTTGCAAGACCCTTACAAAAAAGCACTGCGAGATTGCAGTGCTTTAAAAATAGTTGTTAATAATTTTTATTTAGCGCGAGTTAGTATTGCAAAAAGCCCTAAAATAATATCTCCCATACACCAAACTACCAAAATAAACATTGTGCCAATACCAGTACCCACAGCTGCCCCAGCTTGCTCAGCTGAACTACTTGCTGTGTTTACAAGTTCTGCCGTTGTTCCGAAGTATGAAAACAACCACCATGCCATTAGAACATTAAAAAGAATCAAAAGCCATAATGCTATTTTGCCAACAACTGTTCGCTTAGGTTTACGAATGGTAGCTCCACACTTAGGGCAAACAGCAGCCTTATCCGAAACGCTTTCTTTACATTCTTTGCATTCGACTAAAGCCATTACGATCTCCTTTTTTAGTTTTTACAAACTATTTTTAATTTTGCAGTGCCGTTTACATAAAAAATTAGGCTTTTTTTAAACATAAAAACTATCTTAATTATAAAGATATAAAAATTATAGTATAAAACACTTTATAAGAAAAGACATATAATTCTATTTATTTACAATTCTAAGGCACTCCATACTTAACATATTTTACAGCCTGTGCTTTGGTGGGGTCACGAGCTTAATAACTCTTCCAGAGACGGTTGCCAGCCCGAAAGATTTTGGCTTTTCTTTTGCCCTGTTCAAGGGTATAAATCCAAAATTATTACTTCGGGTGTGGACTAATACACTACCTTCGGGAAATACGTCCGCTGCTCTCTGGCAGTTATTAGCACCCGAAGCTTTTTATTTTAAAAGGCTTCAATAATAAAACCAGAGAGGTTTAATATGTCACAATCGCAATTGTTTGATTCTTCCCCTATTCCTTTTGTCCCTCTTCTTTATAAAGATACACCCGTCATAACTACTGAAAAACTTGCGGATGCGTATGGATGCGAAGCTCACCATATTAAGCAAAACTACTTGAACAATAGGAGTCGCTTTATTGAAGGTAAACATTTCCATCTTAATTAAAGGTGTAGAATTAAAAGAGTTGCGTTTGCAGGTAGAAAGTTTCTACCCACAAATATCTAGCAAGGTTCGCTCGTTGCAATTATGCACCGCCCAAGGGGCAGCCCGTCATGCTAAGTCTTTAAATACAGATACAGCTTGGGATGTTTATGAGTGCTTAGAAGATACTTACTTTAATGTTGAAAATAATAAGCCTATCTTTCCCCCTCACCCTCTCCCCATCAACACCGACAACCGCCTGTCTCTTCCCTCTGACCCTGAACGCAAAGAATACACCGCCATGCTAAACGCTTGGGTTGGGGTTGCGCCCATCCACTACGCAGGGGCAAGGGCTATTGCTAACGCCCATTTTGGGGTAAAAACTATTGATGAAATGACGGTGGGGGCAAGTTAAGTAAGCAATTGTTTTTGTACAGGGTAAAATTAATGAGACACAAAAAGCATTGCCTGAGTCCTTTACCCTTGCTTTACCTGATACCTCTTTTAATTATGCAAAGAGCCTAAAAGAACTGAAAACATTGCGTGAAGAGTATTATGCGTTCTATGGTGAAGTAGCGAGCAAATCAAAATGGCTACACTCTAAGTTGCGCAATATCACCTCTCCCCTTTATAAAAATGGAGTACTACGGCACCTTACAGCACGTAATGACGTTTGCACTGACGCAGTTATTGGTAATTGGCACAACCCAACATATGACTCTGAAGATAAGTTGAAAGAATCTTTTAACAGTTTTGAGTTTGCTATCAGACAAGCACGAGAATATGCACGAATGTTGAGTAAGTAAACTAGTGAAGTAGGTAAGCCCCCTTTAGAGGGCTTTTTTATACAGTTTTTACCTTTGGTATTGTACCGCGAAATTAAACTTTACCAGAAGTTACTTTTTTAAAAGGATACTGCCCCCCTAAATTCCAGACACAACGCATGAACCGCCATCAATAGACTTATTCATAGTTCCTTAATATGGGGCAATTTGAAGGGCAACCACGGCATCTGATGGGGTAGTGTGAAAACTGAGCTTGTGCGTGAGAGGATACTGATATATAATTTAAATGATAAATTATATAATTAGTAATGGATGTTCATTAATGGAAAAAACAAAAAAGATACTTTCAATTCAAGCTCTTCGCGCCGTTGCCGCAACATTAGTTGTTATCAGTCATGCACAACTCATGCTATTAGACTATACAGCCCGTGGGGCAAAAGATGCCTTTTTAAATACATCCCAAGCTTCACAGCTTTTTGGGGATATTGGAGTAGATATATTTTTTGTTATTAGTGGTGTTGTTATGACCCTGGTATCGTGGAATAGTTTTTCTTATTTTAAGGCAATTCCTTTGTTTTTTAAAAAAAGAGTTATCCGAATTTTTCCTATTTACTGGTTTCATTTAAGTATTTGGATTGTTATTTATGCCTTTTTTTCAAAACATTTAACTTCACAGCCTGTCTTTGATGGGTATAAAGCATTATCTTCTGTTTTTTTACTCCCTGCCTCTGGAACTTTTAATATTTTTCCAGAGAGATACACCTTAGGAGTGGCATGGACATTAAGTTTTGAACTGTATTTCTATTTCATTGTTGCTTTTTGCCTTATTTTTAAGCGAAGATATTTTTTCCCTTTAGTTAGCTGTATTTTTATATTTGGGAATCTATTTTTATCTCAGTTTGTTAGTAATTATCCAATTTTCCACATATTTAGTAGCTCGTTGTTAATGGAATTTATTTATGGGATGTTTATTGGATATTTATTACGCTTACAAATTAAAGTTCCAACTAGTCTAGCACTTGCTCTAACAATTCTAGCACCCTTTTGTTTTTTCTTGGCAAAATTTGGATATATTCCTTTTCCACGAGGATTTTCTGTTGGTATTCCTGCGTTTATGCTTGTTTTTGGATTTATTTTTCTTGAACAAAATAATAAAGTGAGTATTCCAAAATGGTTAGCAAGTTTTGGAGACAGCTCATATAGTCTTTACTTATCACATGTCTTAGTTTTATCTTGTTCGGGTAAAATTCTTACCTTGTCAGGAATACTACCCAAAATATCGGCTGATTTACTTATTTTTATACTTTCTTTAATTTGCCTACTTGCAGGATATTTCGCTTATATAATCATCGAAAAACCATTGCTCAAATTTCTTACAAAGCTATGAATTGATAAATTGTACTTTATAGTTGTTAATAAAATCTAGCTGAGTTGCCTTTGCTATTTCAGCATACATTTTTTGCTGTTGACCTGTATAGGTGGCATAAATAAACCGCCATTGCGCTGCATTTTCAAGTACTTTTTCTGCCAATTCTTGTACCGTTTCCCCTAATCCACGCTGTGTAACTAAAATGCTTAATACTGGCGTTTCTGCTTGTGGGTCAGCAAGTACAGCCTCGGCTTCTGCCTCCTGTACCGCCCAGCCCTCCCGCTCTGCTTGCGGGTAGTCTTTTTCAACTACCTTGAAAACTTCGTTGTAAGCGCTCATGATTTCAGCAAATTTAACAGCGCGCGCTTCTTCAAAGGTTGAGGGAATAACAGGTTTTTCATCCGTCCAACCTTCAGGCAAAGAACCATGTTCTGTTACTGTAAAAGGTTCACCGTCAACAAATCCTTTTTTGCCTATAAAACTAGGAACTTTTACCCATCCTGTTTTTTTATCATTCAAAACATACCAAATGTTTTTTTCTTTCAAACCATTCTACAAAAAGACCGTTAAAAGTCAGCTTATCTGACTGCTCAGAAATTTTATTTAAAAACCGTTCTTGAACTGGGTCTTTCCCTTCTGCAATTTGTTCATTTATTTTATTGCGCTTCAAACGAGCCTCGGCAAGGCTTACGGCAGGATAATTGCCAATAGAAAGGTATGTATCTTTTTTATTGCGAGCTAGCCTTACTTGCCAAATTTTACTGTTATTAATGTCAATTTGCAGATAAAGCTTATCACCATCCCCAACACGATACAGTTTTTCCTTGGCTTTCAGCCCTCTTACTTTGATATCTGTAAGTTTCATGGTACACCTCTTTTCTATTCTTCATATGGGTATGATTTTAACTACATTTTCTCCATACCCATTAATATACCCATGTAAACCTTTAAACACCTTTAGACAAGCGCAAACATTTTTAAACAAGATTGAACAAAGAAGAAGGTGCTTAGCTTGCTTTCTCAATGCTTTTGTGAACATCTTAAAACAAAACTAAACACCTTTAAACACTTAAGTGGTGTCCCCGCCAAGAATCGAACTTGGGCTTGCAGCTTAGGAGGCTACCGCTCTATCCAACTGAGCTACGAGGACACAATAATGAAAGCAGGCGTAGAGTAATGTAAAGTATAAGAGAAAGCAAGGGGGATGCGGGAAAGGTATTTAAAACAAAATGTGTAACATAGTAAACCCATATTGTTGTATTCACTTTTTTAGAAGCTAGACGAAGGCTCTTTTCAAGTGTACCTTAATAAAAATATATGGCACGAATGCGACTATAAACTACCATCTTTCACCTACTTTAAAAACTCTTTTGAGGACATATGAAACGCGCGCTTATTACTGGAATTACAGGCCAAGACGGAGCCTATCTTGCCCGTCTTTTGCTCAAGAAAGGCTATGAAGTACACGGCATAAAACGACGTTCTTCTCTTTTTAACACCCAACGCATTGATGCCATTTATCAAGGAGTGCATGACGAAAACAAACGTTTTTTTCTCCATCATGGTGATTTAAGCGATAGCGCCAACTTAACCAGTATTATTCAAAAAATACAACCTGATGAAATTTACAACCTGGGCGCCCAAAGCCATGTACAGGTTTCATTTGAAGCTCCAGAATACACGGCAAACGTTGATGCCCTTGGAACTTTGCGCATACTTGAAGCTGTTCGCCTTTTAGGGCTTGACCAAAAAACACGAATCTATCAAGCGTCCACCTCTGAACTCTTTGGCTTAGTGCAAGAAACACCGCAAAAAGAAACCACGCCTTTTTACCCCCGTTCTCCTTACGCTTGCGCAAAAATGTACGGGTACTGGATTACCGTAAACTATCGTGAAGCATATAATATGTACGCCTGCAACGGTATTTTATTCAACCATGAATCCCCCATGCGGGGCGAAACCTTTGTTACCAGAAAAATTACCCGAGCCCTTGCCCGTATTGTACTTGGCCTTGATGACTGCCTGCATATGGGTAACGTTAATGCCTTGCGCGACTGGGGCCATGCCCGTGACTACGTAAAAATGATGTGGCTTATGCTACAACAAGAAAAACCAGAAGATTTTGTTATTGCCACGGGCGAGCAGCATTCTGTACGAGAGTTTATTGACACAGCAGCAAGCTTGCTTGGGCTTTCTTTGAGTTGGCAAGGTGAAGGGGTGGACCAAACTGCTTCGGTTGCAAATTTTACCCCAAGTAAGTTGCAAAATCTTTTGGAGCGCCAAATACAAAACGAACCAACTGCAGAAACATTTATGGCAGAACTTAACCGCACCATGAAAAGCAACGTAGCCCTGCAAAAAGGTCACGTGCTTGTGCGCATTGACCCCCGCTACTTTCGCCCAACTGAAGTAGAAACGCTGCTTGGCGACCCAAGTAAAGCTAAAAGCAAACTCGGCTGGGTACCCACAACAAGCTTTACCGAACTTGTTACAGAGATGGTTGAAGAAGATTTTGCCGAAGCACGCCGAGATAATTTGTGCTTACATGCAGGCTTTGCTGTTCATGAAGTTCGCGAGTAAAGAAGAAAGCTATGACAATCTGTGCTCGCGTATGAGCTTTGCAAGGCAATAAATACATGCGCAAGATGACAATAACTCCGCTCCACGAACACTAAAAAGAGAATCACACGACCACCGAGTAAAATAACATGATCACAGAACAACAAAACTCTGTACGCAAAGCATCGCCCATGCAACCCAAAAGCCGCATCTACATTGCTGGACACAAAGGTCTTGTGGGTAGTACCCTTGTAAGTACTCTTACCCAACAAGGGTTTACCCAGCTTATCACTCGCTCAAGCAAAGAGCTTGATTTGCGCAATCAAACAGCCGTTGCCCAATTTTTTTCTCGTGAACAACCAGAATATGTTTTTTTGGCAGCGGCAAAAGTAGGTGGCATTCACGCCAATAACTCGTACCCAGCCGAGTTTATTCACGATAATTTGTGTATACAAAACAATGTCATTCATGGTGCGTATGAAAATGGGTGCAAAAAACTTTTATTTCTTGGTTCTTCATGCATTTACCCCAAACTCTGCCCGCAACCTATTAAAGAAGAATACCTACTCACAGGTGCACTTGAACCCACCAATGAATGGTACGCCCTTGCCAAGATTGCAGGCATAAAAATGTGCCAAGCATATCGTCTTCAATATGGCTTTGATGCCATATCTGCCATGCCTACCAATTTGTATGGACCAGGAGATAACTACCATGCTGAAAACAGCCATGTTATCCCTGCTCTTATACGCCGCTTTCATGAGGCAAAAAGAGAGAATGCTCCACAAGTAACATTATGGGGCACGGGCACCCCCCGCCGAGAGTTTCTCTTTGTGCGTGATTTA
>JARJEC010105700.1:0-10094 GCA_030264575.1 Tachinus sp. AB-2021
TCAATTGGTAGAGCAGTTTACATGAAAAACAAAGAATGTGGGTTCGATCCCCAGCCGAGGTGAATTGTTGAAACATTTATTTCAAAATGGAGTAATGGCGTAGTAATTATTTAATAATTACAATGTTCTAATTTCAACTTAGGCACCATTTAAAAAGTTAAATTGTAAATAACTATTATTTACAATATTCGTTAATAGTATTGCTATTATTTCCTTGTGTTTGTATTAATTTTTTAACCAGACCAAATTCGAAGTTTCGGCATCGTCAGTGGACTTTATTGCTTATGTTCTTATGTATGTGACTTGAAGTGTATATATTATGTTTAAAAATTGGAACAAATAGTACTATATTGTACGAAAAATGTATCTCTGGAAATAGTTACAAATATGTTCAATAACATGGAATCCCTTGGTGAACTGAATGCAATGCCATTTTAATATGATTACATTATCATATTTGCTTCATAAATATTTCCAGTAACGATGACAACACATTAAAATTTATTTCCACAATATTTATGAAACTGTCGCGCATTTCTCATCAACGTTTTCCACATGCAATCGTAATAATAATAATGTTATACACGACAGTAATCACATTTCAAGTAATAAATGCAGACAGCATAAAAAATGCAGAGAAAAATATTAAATCATAAACGAGTACTCACATGGATGCGAATTAATGAAGTCTGCTCTACATTTTTTTTAAGGATAAACTTCATTTTAGCCACCCGAAATGTAATAAATTATTGCGGCTGGACCTGGTTTAGACATAGGAAAAATAACCCGGAGCTCATCACGTGCTTTCTTTTATTTGCGTGAAAAAAAATGCGAGCGAGCCGCAAAATGGGCGGATGATTTTTCATGCATTAGTACGATTGAATTTTTAACCCTTTATACTTATTGCAGTATTATTGCTTGCGAGTTCTTTTCATGGCATTAATTATTGAATATTATTACTCGTTTTAATATTGAAGTTTAAATGAATATATTTAACGGGAATGTGCTTTTACGGTCGAGTTCCATTTTTTATCGCGTTTATGCCTCCATTTCAATTGACTCTTTATGAAATAAAACCAATTGTTCATACGCAGTGTGTATAGAGTTTTTTTTTATAAATGTATAGCGTGGCTTTGTTTTCAAGTATTAACTTGACAACCGTTTGGGGGCATTTTGGGGACAAAATACATTGGATTTATGCACATAGAAAGAATGTTTTTGTTGCATTGTTGTATTTCTCTATGTTATAGAAAACATATATAAAATAATGAACAAAGGCAAAAATTACATTATATGTCATTTGCATGAATATAATATTTTGTGAAAATATATTATTATTACATTTAGTTATATTTCTATCAGACACAGATAGAGCGCCGTAACGATGGCGCAACACAAAGCATACCCATCAGTTAAAACTGTACTATGATTTTGTATTCATTTTGAAAATTATAAAATTAAAACTCCACAAATATAATAAGAAAAGTATTTTGTTCAACTTATCTTATTCACAAACATATTTCGATATCGGTGTGATTTTCATATTCGGACATCAAATATTGAATTTATGATTTTTTGCACATTGTAAAGCTTAAAATTAAGATGTTTTGTGTTTAAAAATATTTTAAACGCTTTAAAACTGGTCAAAATTCATGTTTTTGGGCACCAATCCAGGAAAAATTGATTTCTCCGATTGTTTTAATAAATATTATTTTGCTAATAGTTCTAAACCTTCTACTTCTAAATTGTTTTTTAGCTAAAAACTTTCAGAAACCTGCAGTTTTGATCACCTGTAGGAAAACAGTTGAAGTCATTGGATATTTCTTTATCTGGATTGTAATGTAATTGTTTTTCAGACTGAACGGTTTTTTAAAATGTAATCTTCCTGTCTCAGAATTGCTTCAAAACAGCTTAAAATTGGCATTTTTGAACACCCATCACAAAACAACTTAAAGTATTGTAGTTTAAAAATTCTTTTTACGTGCTTTGACGATAGATTATAGGCTTAAATTTTTCTATTCTGCTTCTATATTGCTTTTTGTGCCCCAAACTGATTGCACTTTTTCAATTGCTTATTTTAAATATTTCAATTATTAATTTGTCCTCAAACCCAGCAACTAGTCGTCGAGAACAAGTTAATTAACATTTTTTTGTAATCACTTTGGGTTTAGATCCAGTCTCCTTCTTTGAAATGCATTTTGTACATTGAAACTGCTAATTTTGGAGATAAAAATTGTCGAGCTACAAATTAGTTTTAAATATTTTTCTAACTATTCTGGATTCTATTCTTTTTAAATTGCATTTAGAGCTTCAAAACTGCTATGTTTAACCAAAGACAGTAAAAGTATTTGTGCAAATCACTAGGTACAAGTTATTTTTTGCGTTTTTTAACTAGTCCGCGCATTACAATCAAATCTTCCTGTTTCTAAATATGTATTTTGAGCTTCAAAAAGTTTTGTTTAGTCACCAACTAGGAAACAGTTGAAAGCTTTCCATAGAATATTATCCAAAAATTATTTTTAGATGATTTATTAACCATTATGAGATTTGGAATAAAATCTTCTTGTCTTTAAATTACTTTTAGAATTTCAAAACTGCTATTTTTGGGTATGAATTAGTTGTCGTTTTTGTGAGCGACTGCTACCTAAAAACATTTTTATGTATTTTACCAACTAACCCGGGTTTTAAAATTGTTTCATCCTTTAAATTGTATTTTGAGCTTAAAAAATTTGAACATCTACTAAAAAATTGTAGTTAATATTTTACAACTTGAAGTTATGCTTAGATGTTTTGCCAGCAATTTCGTGGTTTGAAATTGGGTCTTCCTGCCTTTAAATTATGTTAGAAACATTAATACTCTAAAAAAATAAGTATTTTTTTTATAAGAACTTCTTACTTTTAAATTGTTTTTTCAAGTCTTAAAATTGCATTCTCTGCACCTATTAGATAGTCTTTGATAATTTTATTGTCTGAAACCTAGCTTTAGATGTATTGTTAGGCAAGGCTTCAAATCTTTTCTAAATTACCTTTGAAGTTCCTATTGTTTTGAAAATTATTTTTTTTGTGTACCAATTAGAAATTAGTTGAAGTTGTTATCTAAACATTATTTTTAGATGTTTTACCAAATACTTCAAAGTTTGAAATGCTTATAAATTGTTAACCGGCAAAAATGGCTATTTTCATGTAACAACCACAAAAAAGTTAAAGCTTTTAAGTCATATTCCTTCTTTTTGCCCACAATTATGAGATATAAAAAGCTTCGCATCCTTAAATTGCTTTTGTGGTTTTTAAATTGCTTATTATGTGCACCAATTAGAAAATAGTTGAAGTTTTTGAAAATTTTCTTGTCTCAAACTCAATTTTAAATGTGTTGCAAGTTATTTTGTGGTTTGCAATCTAGTCTTCGCAAAAATAAATTGCCTTTGAAGATTAAAATTTTGCAACAATTGGTATTTTTGTTTAACAAATTGAAGCTTTTATACAAATTGTCGATTTTAAATTATTTTTAGGTTAGGTTACGTTAGGTTAGGTTGGGTTAGTCAGTAAAGGTTAAATTATTTTTAGATGTTTTACCAAATACTTCAAACTTTGAAACTTAGCCTTCCTGCTTCTAAATTATTTTTAAAACTTTAAAACCGGCAAAAATTAAAGTATTAGTACATATTAAGTCCTATCTCTTCTCTTTGCCTACAATTCTGTGGTATAAAAATCTTTAAATTGTTTTCGTGGCTTTAAAATTGCTTATTTTACTAATATACAAGGATATTATTCAAAAAAAAGTTGAAATTTTTAATAATATCCTTGTCTCAGACTCAATTTTAAATGTTTTGTTAGTTATTTTGTGGCTTGCAATCTAGTCTTCCTAAAAGTAAATTGCCTTTGAAGATTAAAATATCGTAAATTTTTTAATTTTTGTCTACCAATTGCAAAACAATTAATGTTTTTGCACAAATTGTTACTTATAAATTATGTTTAGGTGTGTTTGATTACCATTAAAGCTTCTAAAACGATTAACCTGCCTTTAAATTGTTTTTGGAGCTTTAAAATTGTTTAAATCTTTTTTTTTTATTTGCAACAGTTTCAAAAAAATGAACCAAATTAAATCAATATAGTGGAAATTTAGTTTTTATATCTTGTTTGCCATTTTGAGGCATTTTCTGCAGTTTCATAAATTCCAAAAGTTGCAATTTTGTGGTAATTGAAGCACCTCTATTGTGCGGATTTTTTTTAACTGTGTAAACGTGCTTTGTTTCTAATTACTTTCCATTTTTGATGTATTCGTTTAATTTATTTCTATAAAATTTAATCCCACATATTTTCATAAAATTTTGAAATCATTTCCAATTTCTAATAATTGCCATTTGCATTTTTTGTCTTTATTGGGTTACGGTGAAGTGGAATTTAAATAACTACCACGAGTGCTTCATACCCTCGTTATGGCACTGCCAAGATATATCAAATTTTACCAATTTTTCTCTTTCTAAACAACTATTTATTTAGCCTAATAAAATGTAATGATAAAATCAAATGTTATACGTATTTTAGATGAACATAAAAATAGATCTCAATTTGTATAAAAATCATAAAGAATGAATAGTGAAAGGGTTAATATAATACATTAATTTAGGTTGGTAATTTAAGTTTAATAAGTAATAATAATATATAGAAAATTTTAATAGACATCATTCATTGTATGTTACTAAATATTTTAATAAACATGAAGGAAAAAAATCTTAGATATTAGCAAAAGTAAAAGAATCTCATGTAACATATAAAATCTATTCTATGTTATTATTACCAAGTATCTATTAAATTGAGTTATGAATACATTTCCAGTCAAACTATATTGGCCATTTCCCACATAAATTAACATTAATGTAAATCTGATGTAGTAATATGTAAATTAATGATATAACATCATTTTATTACGCCAGTTAAATATTATATGCAATTTTATAAAAAAATGATTTTAGTAATAAGAAAAGGGGAATTAGATTGTTGTAATTAAACCAATTATTACATTGTAACTAAAAGCGGAAAATAATTAGTGATGGACTGGCGGGGATTGTAAAAATGCTTTTCGTGTTTTCGTCTCTCCACAAGAAATTGGAATTCCTATTAATCTGTTTTGTGTGTTCTCTCGAATCTAATCAGTCTTACAGCGAACGGGGCCGAATGATGAGTTTAAAAATCTTAGATCCTAGATAAGCTTGATATAATATGCTCGCTTCGAGTTAATATTTTAGACGAAAAATACACCGGATTTTTTTCAACTTTAAGTAAATAAATAAGTCGGCTTGGGATTGTTTATTGAGTTAATTAATTTTTTATTTGGGGTATTAATTTAGAAACAATTTAATTGATTTGTTTATTTACTCTTCAATTTATTTGTCAAGTTAAAACGTAATTTTCAATATACCTATTAAAAGGTTTCTGCTAAATGAATTAGAAATATAATTAACTTCTCATTTAGCCAATGATCATAGCTGTCGATGTCGCAAATAAAAAAACTACACATTTATATATGTTGGTATGCATCGATTTAAATTACTGCTATTAAAATTTTGTCCAAAATGAGAATTAAAAAATTTAAATTAGAATATCATAATTATTAAATAATTTCTACGTCATTAATAATTATAATAAACTGATTTCAACGTAGGCTCCATTTAAAAAAAATAAATTGTAAATAATAAATTATTATTATTTACAATATTCGTATTAAAATATATATATATATATATATATATATATATATATATATATATAGATATATATATAGTATCTTTAATTATAATTTTAGAAGTTAATTAATATTTTGTAGGACTATAAGGAATTTCATGAAATTTTAGAAAAAATTATTTACCATTCCTTGATATTTCTCCTTTTTCTTTATTTATCCATGGTTTTGAATTGTTTAAATATATTTTATAATGTTAATCTATCTATTATTTTTTATTGAACGCATTTTAAATTAAATTTCATTTATATTTTTTACATTTTCTATAATATATGGAGAAACAGATTATTTTTTCTATTTCAGAAGCAAAGTGTTTGTAGAAATTTATCAATACAAATTTACAGTTTGCAATTGCCGTTATTGCGAAACATTTCATCACCTTTGTTACATGTCATAATAATAATAATAATAAATAACATGATTGCTAATCAAGAAAACTTTTACATTTTACGGTCAAACAATTTCAAACTGCATTAACTTATTAGCGGAGATTATTTATATTTTAATATTGCAGCAGTTCACGAAACCTTAAGCATTAATCGCGTTATAAAATTAACAATTAACATGCTCCGCGAGCGATTTTATTGAAAGATTTAATATTCGGCGATTAAATTTAATTACAAGCCCACACTAATAATAGTTATTAATGACGAAATTAGAACGAATCAAAACATTTAATTCGGATTTAAATTAGTCCCAACATCGAACGAATATTCAAACACCACTTAACTCAAGCAGACAAAAATTTATTACATACTTAAAAATGTTTTCACATATCATTTATGATAATATATTCCCCACACATACAAATCTAGCTTGGGACAGTAGCTATATGTAAATTTTAATAAGCCAATATCGAATTTCAACTTAAATACACTATTTTTGTTTCAATGTATTATAATATACAGAAAAAATGATGACCCTGACCATAAACCGGCTACTTCTGTTGTAGTATTTTTATTGGAATCGATATTAAAGATTTTTATCGCGGTTGTGTGGAAAAAAAGATGTTTATCTCGTGTTTCATTCGATCCGCGCAACAAGATTCCGGACATTAATTAAACCCAAGTAATATAAAACATGCTGGGTCATTGGGAAATAACTAATAATAAAAAACATTATACACAATTTTCCAGACAATATCGCATTGTTATTTGGCCACAATAAAAATTGCAGTATGTATAAGAATATTTACTCTGAGGTGGATGCTGGGTTTCCCAATATTTACCGTGAAGCAATCGATCGTTGGAAAACAAACAATGAGGAAAAGCTCAGTCTGTTTGTTCTGCATAACGAAAGTTATATATGGGGGAAATGTGAAATTCTATAGATTCGAATTTAAACAAGTTTTAATAGAAATTTAATGCCATTGTTTCGACTTTTGAAACTTTATTTTTATATTGAATTTATTGTGTTTATGTATGGTAATAATTAACGGTTTTTTTTTGCAAACACAATGCCGATCAAAATTTAAATTTTATTTGCTAAACTTTTACAAGTTTTATATTATACCGGATAATTTTTCAGAGTATTTGGATTTTCGCGTATAAAACAATGTTAAGTGTATTTGGCTTACGTGTTGTGACGATGGGTTTTTAGTTTAATTAACTTATTATTATTTTCAATGATATGCTTAAAATATTTGCGTAAATGCTTCAATATTATTTTTGTGTAATTACAGTTGAGAAGTTTTATTTATTTATAATGTTTAAGATGTTCTTGGCAATATTAATGATATGAAATGTTATGAAGAAATAATGCATAAAAATTAATAAAACATCAAATATTGGTCATTAAATGGCAAAAATGCGAAAATGTTACAAAATAACATGTTTTTAGAATAAGTGCTTATAAAAATCTGTTGCTAAAATTTCACAATTTTTTATAGCAGTATTATACTACCAACTTAACCATTAACTGGTGAGGTACAGGTCCAATCGATCCTGCCAATGCAATTTTTGTTTCTATAACAGGTACTATATAAAATTTTTATGCAATAGTTTACTAAAATATATTTTTTTTTAATTTAAAGAAATGTCGGGTCAATTTCACTCACCAGCTGCATTAGTCCGTTGATTTTTAAAACAAACAATTTTATTTACATGTGACTTACATTTTGAATTTTAACGGTATTAAAGTTTACAAATTTAAACAACAACAAAAATATTACATAGCCGTAATAAAACTAATAAAAAACATCGACTCAGTGCAAAAAATGTTTAAATTTGTATTTTTTTTAATTCTACTAATTTTTCACAGTTTTCCATACTACTATACCAAATTTTATCTTCATTGCTAATTTTTGACAAATATTGAAATCGCTTGCTTTATAACATTTTTAGTTTTTTAATAACGCCAAATTTTGACAAGGTTTTAAAATTTTCAGCAGTTTGTTTATACATAAAATATAAAATAGATTATCGATCGTGGATTTTCTATATAGTGTTTAGTAATAGCTTGAGAATATTTTTTCGCATTTTTTTAGAGTTTTTCATTTACTTTTTGGAATTTTTTGGTATTTTTCTTAACCGATGCTATAATGGCGTTTTTTTGGTTCAATTTTTATTTATATTTTTAAATTGTCAGTAAATCGAATTAAACGGCAAAGTGTGCACACTTTACAAACTTTTCAAATGATTCCTTTTTGGACGTATTAAACAAGCAGCGCAGGCCAGGAATGTATAAAATATAAAGACTTCAAAGGTCATTTGTAAATGTTTTCAAAAATTTAACAACGGAATACTTTTCAATATTTTAAACAATTCCAAAATTTTTGTTTGTTTGCGGCATTTGTTAAGCTTTAATGTTTTACAAAAATTTTCACATTTGTTATTGAAAAGATTTCACCCTCTAGGGAGGGGGGAGGGTCAAATAAGGTGTCCCTGGATGGTAGCATTTTAAAAGTATACAAATTTTTTATTTTTATTTTTAATCAGTTAAATAGTTTGTTGCTTCAAGATAAAAGAACTTTTTTAAGTTTATTAAGTTATATGTAATGTACTTCTCTTGTGTTAAGCTGGGTATTCGCTGGAATGGTGCCCCCTGGCGCCACATCACTTTAACGGAGTAACAAAAATGTTAAAAATATTCAAATCAAATCGATTATTCCTCTTTCACGTCGTTCATTGCCGTGCCATCTGGTAATGATCCGCGAATGCTCAGTTTTATGTCATTTTCTCTCGTTGGGCAAAAACTCTTTCCATAGACCAGGTTCACTGTAGATGTAAAAATTACCATTTTTTAAAATGTTATTTTTTATATTCTTTTATTTTTTTATATTTTTTGACTTAATAGAACATATTTTTGATATCGGTAAGTAGAATGAGGTACTATGTGTTTAACCACCAACATTTTATTTATCGTGGTTAAAAACATAGTAATTTTTCTTTTAATTATTTCTATTAGGATTTATATTTATTTTCATTTTATTCAAACATAAAAAATTAGCAATCGATTAACCAGCGGACGTTTCGAGAAGGTTTTTTTATGTTTGAATCAAATAAAATTAAAAACAAGTCCTATTGCTGCTTCATTCTACTTACCAGACTAACATTCAAGGGGATTATATTTATTGATATTAGTGTCTTTTAAATTTTTTGGATATTTTCTGAGATTACACAAAGTGTTTATTTACCAATCCCACTATTTCTGAAATTCCCACCAACATTTTACTGGTATTTCGTAAAATTTGTTAAATATTCTTATTTTCTTAGTATTTGTCAGCTTTTTTTTAATTCGCAAAAACTTGCAATAAGTGGAAAACTAATTTTTTGACAATTCGCAGACGGATTTTTAAAATATAACAAAAAAATGTTTGGTAATTTATTATTTATCTAATAATATTTTTTTTCAAATATTTTCATATATTTTTTTGACAAACTACCAGAAATTTCTAATTTTAACAATTCATAGACGTTTTTTCATATTTCTCTTTTTATTAATTTTTGCTCAATTGTGTGGCTATTTTTAATTTTTTTTTAAATATTTCTTATGCGTACTAATCTTTCATAAACATTCAGAATTTTTATTACTATTTAATTGAATTTATTAAAAAAATTGATTGCCGCCAGGGATTATATTATAGTGGTTCTTACAGACCGCCGCCTGGCCCCACGACGAGCTGGTAATCACTAAACAAGTGTACCGCTATTTCATAATTTCATAAATATTTTTTACAATATTCATAATATTTTATAATAATTCACAATATTTATAATATTTTATAATATTTCACAGTATTTCATACGATTTTATAACATTTCTTAATATTGCATAAACATTTTATAATATTTTATAATATTTTATAATATTTTATAATATTTTATAATATTTTATAATATTTCATAATATTTCA